>JAUMHR010000099.1:4009302-4029324 GCA_032361145.1 Enteromius fasciolatus | reverse complement strand
CGCCATACTTCCGTTGCCAATATGCGCGCGCATACGTTGCTACGTCATCATTGTGTACAAACAGTAAATGGGTCTATGGAGCGAACGGGAGGTAGCGGAAACTACAATTCCCATCAGCCCAAGCATGCCCATCATTCTTTGCGGTCTGTCAATACAGATCAGCGTTGCCAACTTAGCGACTTTGTCTCTATATTTAGCGACTATTCAGACCCCCTTGGCGACATTTTTTCCCTAAAAGCGACTAGCGGCAAATGTAGTGACTTCTTGGACAAACCTCGAGCGCAAGCTCTTGTTCTCTCGGCGCGCGTGCACCTCTCCCTGCGTCTGTTCTGTTCAGCGAGCGTCTGAGAGGAGCAGGGCTTTAGTTCAAAGAGATATTATGTTGCTTCTAACTCTATTTTACATGCAAACTTAGCCAAAATCACAGCATAGCCATTGTCTATATCTTATGTGTACTTGGTTTCATTATTATGAATTATTAATATAATTATAAAGGATTATAAATAAGGATTCTAATCTAGATTATTTTTTTGTAAGGTAGAGCTAGTTCAGTAGGACTTCAGTAGGAGTCATTATTTCATATTCATTCCATTTTTCTGATAGAAACCATAAAAAATATCAGTGAAAACACTGATGTAATGAATATGCAAATTGATATATGGCATCATCTAGCAATCTAAAGCAGTTTTTAAATAGGATGTGTGGAAGATTTAATAATTTTTTGTTATTAAAATTGAAGTTCCTGTTTCAAAGTTTACAGATAGATGGCTAATGTGTGCCATTGGTATGTTCAGTGTTCATGAAAACTGTTTAATAAACACTTCTGGCACTTTTTTGAGCCTCTTAATTAGTTTAGTTTTTTATGTAAATGATTTAATAAATACCGTACCGTGCCATTCATACCGAGGTATTACCGTACCGTGCAATTTTAATACCGTTACATCCCTAATATTCTCCATCTCTTTTTTTACATTCTAGATATATTTCTATATCTACTACATTAATTGGCATTATTATTTAATGCCCTTAGTCTGCTTTATTTTATTGCAATTAAGAAAATATTAGTTGTATTAATATTTAGATTTTTTTTGTGTGTTTTGTATTTTGTTTTTGCCATTTTTAATGTGTATAATTTTTATTAATTTCAATTAATTTTTTTGCTATTTTAGTACATTTGTGCATTTTTTAACCTGCTTTTTGTTCTTAATGCAACGTTTCTTTCTTTGTAGACCTGGCTGAAGAACTATGGCTACCTGCTCCCTCATGACATCCGGACATCAGACCTGCGATCGGAGAAAGCCATGCAGTCGGCGGTCGCTGCCATGCAGCGGTTTTATGGTATTCCAGTGACAGGAGTGCTTGATCAAACCACCATCGAGTTAGTAACAACACTCTTTACTGCATGAAAAATCATATAGCTGCTAAAGTGCACATGCTACATCAATTGATTCAATTGATCATCTTATTAAGTTTTTAGAGACGCCCTGTCTTTGAGATCAAATGACTAGCCATGTATTACACGTATATGCACTAAAATTAAAGGATAAATTAACTTAGCACATCAATGTGTCATAATACACTGAAGCAGAGAGACTAATGGTGGTTTAGGAAGACAAATAAAAGCCACTGAAACATCACATACTCTATATAATTCTTCTTATGTTATAATTACTGTAGTATCAATGTAGTCTGGACATACTGCAGCACTGTTTATTTACTTAATGCATGTTTTTGGACACTTTGGTGTTCCATATGATTTTAGCACTGCATTTAAACTATTTGATGTACAGTAGTATGGAGATTGTAGTTTTCTCTGGCAGTTGTGTCTCTTGTTGTATTCATTATCTAAATGTTTTAAGGTGGATGAGAAAACCTCGGTGTGGAGTTCCAGATCACCCTCACATCAGCCGGCGGAGGAGAAATAAACGCTACGCTCTCACTGGTCAGAAATGGAGGGAGAAAAAGATCACATACAGGTAAGGCAAATATTCAGAGACTGATAAATATCCAATCCAAAGCTTACGTGATGGAGGGATAGACTGATTCATTGAATAACGCACCTGAGGTACCTCTGGAGGAAATTACAGAAACTGTGTTTACTCTTTATAGATGAATGACCATTGTACACGATTACAGGGAAGCGCTCCAAAAACTCCATATGCCTGTAACTAACTGCAGCTCAAGTTATGTGATTCTCTTTAATGGCATATTGCTGAACCAAGACTGTGGAGTATATTTGTACCCTCATATTTAATTATTTTAATGCGTATCGCATTGACACGTGTGAGTATGTTTTGGAACACATGCCGCTTATGCAATGTTTCAGACAGACGTAGCTGAAATGCTTCCCTCCAACCTTAAAAATGCTAAAAGAGGCTTTTGTTTTCTGCCTGATGGGATAGAAAGAGAGAGAGAGAAACAAAGAAAGTAATGAATGTCTTATATGTTTCTTATATGTCTGTATCTAAACCCTAAAACTACCTTGTATAATAAAATTATATAGAATAAAATGCTACGTGCATATCTAAATACAAAAATAAAACATAAAACATATATATATATATATAAAAACATAATCTTAAAATTTTAAATAACTACATATATACTAATATTTAAATACACACATTTTTATAAATACTATCATTATAGTGATATAGAATAAATTGTTATATGTACATATGTAAATGTGTAATGTATTATAAAAAATAAAAATGTAATAAAAAAGATATCTACTGTGTGTATTTATATATATATATATATATATATATATACACACACATACATACATATATAAATGTATAATGTATTACAAAAAAAAATTATATATACAGTGTAATATATATAGCCTATATATATATATGTATAATCTTAGTAGACTTCATTAGACGGTTCCATGTTTTCTGCTGATTGCATGATGCTGACTCAGCTTATATGAGCTGAACAAAAGAGGATTTTGGGGCAATTTGTACTTGTGGTGCATTCCTATTGGTGTAAACATGAAATCAGATCATTTGCAAGATTTGTCAGCTTTCGTTCTTTTTAAAGCACTGTTAATTTCAATTAGTCATTTACTGCCGTGCAGAACTTGGTTTGCAGTCACTGGTTAATCAGATGGGATGTTCTCACTTGTGTGTGCCTGCAGTTGTGTGCCAGAGACAACCATCTGCTTCTGCCTTAGGTGTCTGGCCCGGTTTAACTTTTGCCCTATATTCAAGGAAATTTTTTATGCAGATTAATTCTTATGTAACAGTGCAGTGCTGTAAACTCAAACGGCATTCGCTTCAGTTTATTGCGGAGCAGATTTATATTGAAAGAACATTTTCAGATTTATATTGAAAGAACATTTTCAAACACACAGTGACAAAGTAGGTTGCTGCAGGACCATCATAGGAAAAATAAATATCCAATGCGATTAGTATTATTTATATACTATTATAGCATTAAATTTTTTTTTTAATTAGCTTTTATTTTTATTTTTTCTAATGTAAAGTTTTTGTCATTTTGTATTAGTATTTATATTTTTATTTAGCTTTATATTCATTTAATTTTTTGTTTTGTTCTTCATTTAAATGAGCTTTTTTGCACTTTAGTTCACATTTTATGCATGTAGCAGATTTTGGATCAGGATTTGCCGTGTTTGAGCCACAGGAAAACATTTAAGCATTAATTTAATGCATTATTGTGTGTAATATTTTTTTAAGCAATGAATATTAAGTCACACAATATTAAGTATTTATGATGTTTTCGAATGTTCTGCCTTGTCTTCTTGTTTCCAGCATACATAATTTTACCCCCAAGGTGGGTGAGAAAGACACCCAGAGGGCCATTCGCCAGGCCTTTGACGTCTGGCAGACAGTGACCCCGCTGACCTTTCAGGAAGTGGCCTACTCCGAGATCAAGAACGAGGGTAAAGAGGCGGACATCATGATCTTCTTTGCCTCTGGTTTCCATGGTGACAGTTCTCCTTTTGATGGAGAGGGAGGTTTTTTAGCTCACGCATATTTTCCCGGTCCTGGAATTGGCGGAGACACACACTTCGACTCTGATGAGCCCTGGACATTAGGAAACACCAATCACGACGGTAAGTGATACAGCATTTAGCTTCTGATTGTGTTTGAGCATTGTTATTAGCATTACTTACAAACATTAGGATGTGTTTTGATCAAACCAACATGACAGTGACTGATAAAGATTGATCGACCTGAGATGTCTGGACTCATAATCTCCGACATAGTGATGTGTAGTCAGGTAATACACAGAGAATGTTTTTCTGTTATTTAAATGTACTTAACTTTTGTAAAAAAAAATGTTGGCTCTATTTAATGATCAATTTACATGTTCATTTATGAATTTTAATTTAATCAAGAATATTCCCTGACATAATAATATAAGTAATATCCATAGTTTTAATAAAAAATTCAATTAATTTTATTTTATCCTATTTCATTATATATTTTTAATTTTAATGACTAAATTAATTCATTTTAATGTAGTAATTACATATTTTTTGTGCATCTGTTTAATGCTGTATTTTGTATCATGTATGTAAATTTAATTAATAATTAAACTTTAATCAAGCATGGTAATAATATAATATAAAACAGTTAACCTAACATGTCTGCTCTCATAATCTCTGACATAGTAATATTTTTTAATTTATTTTTTTTTATTTAATGGATATTTTTTATCTTGTAATTGTTTTTTAATGATGAATTTCCAGGTATGGGAATTATTGTACCTTAGTCAAGCATGATAATGGTTTAAAATAAAATGATTAATTGGCAGATTTCTCTGGTATAGTAAGATGAGTTTGAATGTATTTTATTTTATTTTATTTTGTGGGTCTATTTTACATTTATATTCACATGAATTAATTTTTTATTGATTTTAGTAGGGAAAGTTTAGATCAAATGGGATAGGAGGGCTGGATTTTCTCAAATGTTCTGCAGCTATAGGTAGAAGGATCAGTCAGATGTGTAGAGACGAATCTTCTGGGAGCTTCTCCAGTGGTAAACTGGAGCAGGGAGCTGAGGAGCATCAGTAGATGCCACAGGGGAAACATAAAGAAACACAGAGCATTGCGTTCTTTCTTTACTTGCATCAGCCGTGCCTGCGTGCTGCATATTTGCTGTGTTATCTTTGCCTGTGTGCTGCAGTGTCAGCAGTTCAAGTACACGCTTTATAGACCACAGAATCTGTACCTTGTTCACGTAGACACACACACACACACACACACAGACTTTACAGATCTATTTCTCTATACACCCTATCAGCTCTAGTGGATACAGATCAAAAGTAAGCTGTTCATAACCAACAGTAGATGTATTTATCTTCAGCGGCTGATGTAAATTTTATATTTCATTTATTCGCAGTGACACTTACTCTTCAACAGAACACAAAATCCATTCTTTTCAAAGAGAAGGGGAATGAAATACACAGTTAAATTGGACAGGAAGAGGGTGTGAGGGTTGATAAAGGAAAAAGGCTTTAGGCAAGATATTGTCAAAAAAGGGGAAGCAGTCTGTAAACAAAATGTACGAGACACTTTGTGAGCCATCTGATACTTGTAGCACCCAGAGACGCCAACCAACAGATCAGGCTATTTCTGTGATTTGAGTGATATGGTGTCACATCCCTTCTGTGTTTCTGAAGATCTGTACATGTCACTCTCGACTGAATCATGTTCTGGTATTAGCGTACACTTACCGTACAGCCAATGCACAAAGATGCTCCTTTATGATTCCGGGTACACAGTTACCCGTCTAAATAAGTGAAGAACTAAATAGTAAACTAAATACTAAACTCGTACACAAAAAATGACAGAATTGTGAGCTGAGTTTCTTACCTCAGAAATGGCATATCTAACAATTTTGACTAGATAAATGAGCTGTTATGAGATATAATGTCAGAATTGTGGGATGTAAATTATGAGATTTATAACCTTTTATATTTTAGGGCTTTCAATCCAAAAATAAAAGTTTGTGTTTATTTAAATATATAATATACATAACAATACACATTAGACATATATATGTATATATATATGTGTGTGTGTGTGTGTGTATATATATATATATATATATTAGTGCTGTCAAATGATTAATCGCATCCAAAATAAAATATTTGGTTTACATAAAATATGCACGTGCACTGTGTATATTTATAATGTATATAAAATTACATACACATATAGTATATATCTAAAAAATATTTACATGTATATACATTTGTATATTTATAATCTTTTATTTTATATATAAATATATTTAATATATAAACATAAAGAATTTCTTAAATATATACATTCATGTGTTGTGTCTATATATACATAATAAATATACACAGTTTACACACATTACATAAGCAAAAACTTATTCTGAATGCGATTAATGATGATTTTATAGATGATGTGTACGTACATGAAGCACTATAAATTAGTGCTGTCAAACGATTAATCACATTCAAAATAAATTGTTCAAAATTGTTTATGTACTGTGTATATTTATTAAGCATAGATAAATACATAAGTATAGATAAACCTTTGCATACACATGCATGTATTTATGTAAGAAAAATATATAAAATATGTAACATTTATAAATTAAATATATAATTAATAAGTACACACATTAAACAGACTTTAATTTTGGATGTGATTAGTCATGATTATTCTGTTTGATAGCACTGTTATATTTATTGCAATTGTGAGTTAAAATATCAGAATTGCAGGATACAAACTCGCAATTGCGAGAAATATTAATAGTTATAAAATTCAGAGATTCAGAGATATTCCTAGCAATTAAGAGTACTGAGAAAAACTGTTGGGAAATTCCTCTCTAAAATAATAACCTTGCACCTATTTTTAAAAGACAGCAGAATTGGTTTCCACACCTTTTTATAGGATTAACTTTTACGTTGATTCTTAACTTAATATTCATATGCTTATGCAATTTCCCCGGTGTATTATACAATGAAAGCAAATGAGTATGAATTCTGTCAAGAAACCAAATGCACCATAAAAGTAGCACATTACTTATAAATCCCAAGTGTGCTAAACTATAAGGGAACTATTCCTATAATGAAAGAAATAACATATTTATTGACTGCTGATTCAGCGTTTGATGAACTTCCATGGGAGCTCTTATTATTTCAGACTATTTTTATCAAAATGCACATGAAATATGCAGAGCCTTAAGCTTTGCATCGTTAATTCTCCTGCTTCCATATATTTAGCCATGCAGTACATGCCGTACTGTTATATTTTTCCTCCAACACAGAGGTTTGATTAGTACTGATTCACAGATGGTTTGACCTTTAACCTTTACCTTTCAAGGCAATGACCTTTTCCTGGTGGCTGTGCATGAGTTAGGGCACGCATTGGGTCTGGAACATTCCAACGACCCCAGCGCCATCATGGCCCCCTTCTACCAATACATGGACACACACAACTTCAAACTGCCTCTAGACGACCTTCAGGGGATCCAGAAAATCTACGGTACAGTCATTATCTCTATCGCCTCTATTATCATTTTCAAAGAGCTAAGCAAGAATTTGACTTTGGATGCTAGAATGGCTGATTGTAATTGTAAATGTTGTTTCTCTACAGGTGTTCCCACAGCCATGCTGGAGCCCACCCGACCTCTTCCTACTCTCCCGGCACGACGCACACACCCCACCTCTGAGAGGAAACATCGCCCGGGTCGCCCACCCTCTGGAGATCGGCCGTCCTCTCCCGGACATGGAAAACCCAACATCTGTGATGGCAACTTCAACACTGTGGCCTTCTTTCGACGGGAGATGTTTGTTTTTAAGGTGATTTGCATCAGTTCTCTTTCTAGTGTTTGATGCAGATGCTCTATATAAACAGATCGTAATAAAATTAGCATAATCCATCTGATATGTGATACATTTGGTTGTGTGTGATATCAATAATAGTAATGAATAGTGAAATGAAATGACATTGTTTACTCACCCTCACGTCTTTCCAAACCTGTATGAGTTTCTTTTTTATATATTGAACACAAAAGAAAATATTTTGAAGAATGTTGGTAACCAACAGCTTCCGGTAGCCTTTGACTTCCAGTATAGTCAATGGCTACCAACGTTCTTCAAAATATTGTCTTTCGTGTTCAGCAAAAGAAAAAGAAAAAATTTGTTGAAAGAAGAAAAAGAATGGTGTACTTTTTTTGGTGTGTGTGTGTAAATGTATTGCTTTCATAAATAATTCAATATTTATTCAATATAGAATATTTACTTGGGCATCTTATTTCCTCCACTTAATAATTTTTAAAGATTTTTTTAAAATAATAATACTGTATTATTTATATTATAATGGCCTAAAATCACAATTATTTATTTAGGCTATATCAGGCAATCAATGTGAAAATAATTATCAATATTAAACATGTGTTTTTTATATTATGAATACTTGAAAAATAATTAGTTGAGGCTTTCATACAATATTTATTAAATAATTGAAAATGTATTTAGTATTGGATATTTAATTGTATTTTTTGGTAAATCTTGAAATTATTTTTATACTGTTTTATATTATAATGGCCTAGAATCACTTGTAGTATTTTTATTTTATTATTGTTTTTATTACTATTATTTTTTTATGGATGCTTTACATAATCAAATCATAATACGATCAGCATAATCCATCTGATACCTGATCCATTTGTTTGCTGAACACAAAAGAAGATATTTTGAAGATCTAAATTACACGCAGTAATTGATCAAAATGATCTCTTTACAGGATCGCTGGTTTTGGCGTTTGCGCAACAACAAAGTTCAGGAAGGCTATCCCATGTTGATAGAGCAGTTCTGGAAGGGTTTACCTCCTCGCATTGACGCTGCTTACGAGAGATCAGATGGCAAATTTGTGTTCTTCAAAGGTAACATTTATTATCCATACAACAGATGTTACGACATTAATCAAACTACCCAGTGTTTACTGCTTGAAATTGCATCCTCAGGCTAGTTTTAATAACTCTGATTGTTTTGTAACATCTTTTGTCATAACTATAAATTATGATACCAAATACATCCCGAAGCCATAAAATTAAGTACCTAAATATGTCCTGGATAATAAAGAGAAGCCATATCCATTAAACATCTGCTGCCTTTGGATCAGTTTCAACTCAAACCACCATATTTTGCTCAGGCTGACTAATTCTAGATCAGCACTTGTACATTTTATGTACCGTTTTAATACAAGCCTAGGTACACTGAGTTAAAGGTTAGATAAATGCTGTTAGATTGTGGGATAATCTCAGGAAAGGTCTGCATTTATCCACAGTGTTTATCCTCGGTTGGGCCTGACAGCCTTAGTGAATCCATTCAGTACTTTATTATTCTGTCTGTTCCTCCCTCGCTCCCCTCCTCTCAAACGATCTCTCTATCTCGCCATCCTCACCCCCTCTTTCTCATTAAATTAGCCCGGCGCAGTCGTACTGCGCAAGGAGAGGTTGGATGAGATATTTATAGCCCGAGTCTCCTGTTCTGTGATGTTTTATGAGAAAACAAGCTCGCAGGATGCCCTATGGTTATCTCAGAGAATGCACATCGGTATTAATAGATAAAGGGGCGATGAACTCAAGTCATGCTGGGATTCATTCACTAACTACACACGATGCGATTTACCCAAGTGCTCTCTGTGCTGAAACAAATAAGATAAGGCTCAATATAGGCTGCGTTTTATTGGCCAAATTCACAATTACAATTAATGTTGCATGCAATAGAAAAAAACTAAAGAAGATTTGAATACTTACAATTTTTTATAGTGATCATAGTATAAATAATTATTCAAAAAATAATCCAATCAAGGAGAAGATTAAATAAAACTGATATAACTGGACACGTATCTTTGGAAACTATGGAATAATACTATATATATATATATACGCATACATATTTTAGTGCTGTCAAACAATTAATAACAATTAATTGCATCCAAAATAAACATTTTGATTACATTACATATGTGTGTTTATACTGTGCATATTTATTACGTTTAAAAAAAAGTGTATACATTTATATATTCATATTCTTATTTTTTATATTATCTATAAATATATTTAATATATAAACATAACATATTTTTCTTAAATCTATGCATGCGTTTGTATTTATATATACATAATAAATATACACATTATACACACATATGGTAGCCTATATAAACAAAAACCTTTATTTTGGATGTGAATAATCGTTTGACAGCACTAATATATATATTTATATATATAGACAGTCACAGAAAAGTGTATATAAACTGTATCTAACTGCTGTTTTGACTCTAGGGGACAAATACTGGGTGTTCAAGGAGGTTACAGCTGAGCCCGGGTATCCTCACAGCCTGGTAGAGCTGGGAAACTGTCTGCCTCGCGATGGCATCGACACAGCCTTACGCTGGGAACCTGTGGGAAAAACCTACTTCTTTAAGGGTGACCAGTACTGGCGTTACAACGAGGAGAAGCGTACGGCTGACCCAGGCTATCCCAAACCCATCAGCGTCTGGAAGGGCATTCCTGATGCACCTCAAGGAGCCTTCATCAGTCGAGAAGGATGTGAGTCATCGAGGTTCCAATAACAGATCAATATTTAATGTGGCACTCAGCCAAGTGATCGGTGGGCATTTTATCTGACTTTTTCCCTCTGGTTTGAGGAGTTCAAGTTGGTTGAGCTTTATTTTGGAGTAAATTGCTAGTTTTTATAGTTGTCATTGGATGAGTTGCATTCGAAGCAGATTTAAAATAGCAATAAATACACACCTGAAGATGTACATTTAATATTAACGTGGTGTTGCCTGGGAACAGTAAGCATTATGGAAATTACTTGGAGGAAGAATGGTTTATTGGGGATATTATGAATGCATATAAATACTATTTATTGCATTACATTGTTTTCTGCTGCTATTTTGACTATATTTGTTTGTCTGTCACAGCGTGCTTATTTATTTAATTGTGTAGGTAACAGAAGGAAATGTGCTGAGGTCTTGTAGAGTAATTGATTAGTGTTTGTTTGGCGCAGTCGCTGTAATATTGTTGTTGACACAGCGACTGTTTAGGCTCTGACTCATCCTCGGTGGTGATCTGATAGCTGGTCTGGATTGGCACAGGGTCCGGAGGAAAAGACAGACACAACTTTTGGGTATTAAAATTCACTGTCACAATCGATGCATGATTACAAAAATAGCTAAATGGCAGCTGACTATAGCAAGTTACTGTATTATGTGATGTTATGTTTATGGCAGAGAGCTGATATAATGGATCATATGACCCCCAATGTTTTAATGCAGGGAACATAATGATTGGAAATCATTAAAAGGGACTATGTGAAGAGGGAATGTGGTTTAATAACATTAAACGAGATACTATGACTAGGCAATATAGCTAAAAAACTATATTAGATATAAATAGCTTTTAAAAACAGTGGATATGTCAGAGCTACTTTATTTGCTCGGCTTTTTTAGTCAAAAAAGACTGAAACATGATTTGAAAATGCTAGAAAGAATTGAAATACTGAAGAATTTGATTTATTTTGAATTTTTTATTTGCACCAATAGCAATAACCCACAATATTTTATTTATTTAAATTGTAAAATATAAAAAAATGTAACATAAAATTTTATTTTAATTTAATACATAACATATTTTATAAAATATTTGTAAAACAATATATTCTATGTATGAACAATAAATTATATATTTATAGTTAAAATATAAAAAATTCTAAACATTTTAAATGTAAATATATATGATTTTAAAAAACAAAATATTTTAAAAATATAGAAAGTATTTGATAAAAACATTTTAATATTCCATTTGTTGGTTAATGTTGTATTGCCAACAAAACATTGAATATATTAAAATGTGAATTGAGTGGGGATTTGTATATAATCAGAATCAAAATGAAAGTTTAGCACCACACAACTAGATGTTGAACTGTCAGGTCGAATGGTAAATCCTGAAGTTTCATACTCTAGAGTGAAGTATTGTTGCTGTGGCTGCATAGAATTGCAGATTTCTCCTCTTCCTCTCTTGAGTATTATCCAGTGAAGGAATGGTCATCTTTTCTATGAGTCATGTCATAACCTCCGTCTCAACATGGAGCCTAGGGCCAGGACACAAGATTGAGAAGCCAAGAGGGTTATATGGACTATTTGGTTTGCCCGTAGCTCATGATTTTTCTGTCACTCAGATTTTGCAAGAGGGATTTGGCAAGTCTTGCTCGGCAAGATCACGAGTAAGAGCAGAGAAAGTAAGAGAGGAAGGACGAGCACTTCATCAATCACTCTCTCAGGGGTTGCTGTCTAAAGCTTATTCGCAGCATTTACGTTTAGTTCTGGGTCTGTTCTCGTACAGGTTCGGTTTGTGAGTGCCTCGAATGCATGTGTTTATGTAGCATTGGTAATCAGAATGACAGCTCTCTGAGGGATTGTATAACACTGGAACAACTTTTTGAAATACTGTGTCATTGAGTGTTTACAAGGACAGCTATTTTTGTGATCATGAATATGAACTGAGCTTTCTGAAAAGGACATGCATCTCTGTCTGCATGTAAAGACAAATATTGACTTATTGACCTTATGCGTAGGAGAAACAAGTGCGCAGCTATCTTTAGAAATTTGTCTTTGAACTTGTGGTTTTGTAGCAGCACTTTAGCATCACTGTTATCACTGTAGATTTGAACGATTCTGAATCCGATTCCGATTCTTCCTTTCGATTTCGGTTCTTTTCGATTCTCAATTCCGATTCTTTGTGGGCTGGAGTAACGTTGTTGTTCACCAAATTTGGTCAAGCGCTTTATTGTTAAACTACAATCACTTACCTGATTGCAGCTTACCGTGCTCCATAGCTGCAACTGAACAAGCGCGCGGCAAGCACTTCCGGAAATACGGTGGCCACAATGGAAACCAAAACTTGAGTGTTTGGAACCAAAGATCGGAATCGAAAACAAATTTTATAAACAATTCCAATGGCATCGTTATTTTTTTAACGGTTGTAACCCTAGTCAACAGTCAATAACCCTCAGAGGTTGTAATGCAACTCGTTGCATTGTTACATCCCTAGTTAGTGATTTATCTTCTTTTTAAAGGGATAGTTCACCCAAAAATGAAAATTCTTATCCTCATGTCGTTCCAAACCCGTAAGACCTTTGTTCATCTTCAGAAAGAGGGCCATCTGACCTTCCATAGACAGCAATACAACTGAAATGATTCCAGGTCCAGAAACGTAGTAAAAGTATCAACAAAACAGTCTGTGTGACATCAGTGGATAAACTTCAGTTTTGCAACACTAGGAGAATAATTAAACAAAAAAAAGAAAACAAAAATAACAATTTAACTTAGTCTCTAAAATGGCAAAAGACGTAAGTCACGGGAGAAGAATATCACAATGCAACACGTACGCAAGGTTTAACATTTTTGACGAAATCAGCCTTGTTTACATCCGGGTCAAAGCATGCGCATGTACGTAATCGGCAGTTGTTTACACCTAGAGAAAAGCATAAGCACATGTTGATCATCTCTAAATTGGCAGAAGACATAAGTCACGGGAGGTGTAAATTATGTTGTTTTGGTTTTCTTTGCGCAAAAAGAAAGTGTTCTCGTAGTGTCGCAAAACTGAAGTTGAGCCACTGACTACGTTTCTGGATCTGGGATCATTTTCTCAACCAATGGTGTGAGTTTTGGGGCGGCACTATCTGTTTGTTGACCTATAGTAGAATTCTGGTCATGGAAATGTATTGATAAATTGTTTATCTCTTTTTTGTTCTAGTTTATACCTACTTTTACAAGGGAAAGGATTACTGGAGGTTCGATAACCAGAAGTTAACGGTGGAGCCAGGCTACCCAAAATCAATCCTCAAAGACTGGATGGGATGCGATCAGTCAGAAGTAGAAAAGAACAAGGACCGTCACCTCCCTCACGATGACGTCGACATCATGGTCGCCATTAATGACGTACCCAGCACTGTAAATGCAATAGCTGTGGTCATCCCGTGCATCCTCTCACTGTGCATTCTGGTCCTTGTATATACTATCTTCCAGTTCAAGAACAAAAACGTCCAACAGCACGTGACCTACTACAAACACCCCGTGCAGGAGTGGGTATGACGGACTGGGGGGCGCGATGGACCCCAAACGCTTGAGAACATAAGTGAGGGCTACTATGCTGAGGATTGACCAGTGCCTGTTTTCAGAACAACCTTGTTCCAGAGCGGGAACAAAAGATGAGGAAAGGAAATATCCCCTTCCTTCCCACTTAAGAATTTTTTTAGCATGAGCCCAACGGACAAAACTTCTGAGGATTGAAGGTTTGAAGTTGTGCCCTGGCCTTATGCTAACCAGGTGAAGTCTTAACGGTCAAGGAACCTTCACTCCATTTTGACAGAGACCATCATGTTGTCTTCTCCCAGAGAGTTGGAGGCACCGCAGATTTGCAAAACGCCAGCAAATCCTTGTCTCATTGTCAACATAAACTTGTACATGAATTTCAAGTATTATCAAAGAAACGAAACAAGCAAAACAACAAACAATGACTTGAAAACCACGTAGGTAGAAAGGCCATAGAGAAGAATACCAAGGAATTCTTGCAGTCTTTTGTCATTTACGGGGTAAAAGGTTCACCGCTGGCACTCCTTGAAGACTTCAACATGTTTTTTATTGGTGGTTAGGAGGCAGTTTCAAACTAATTAGCTTCTTAACATCTTTCTGAATGTTTGTTTGGGTTTTTTTTCCTTTCCTCACCTGCCTACCCATTTCCACAGAGTAGGAAGAATGATTTATAATAACTAGGGCAGTCTTAACACCTCCTCCCACTCGCTACTGTACTCTATTCCTTTTCTTCTTTTGCTGTTTTTATCAGTCGGCAACAAAAGAGGATATTTTTTTGATGGCATTAGGTCTTTATATAAGAGTAATTTTGTGTCACAATAGGCCGATTTCTTGCAATCTCTGTATTATATTTTGCTTTTAGTAGGTCATGTTTCCAACCATCTTGCACGGTCTCCTGCTTCAACCTTACCTTTTCTCCAAGTGTAATATTTGAAACACTGGTGCCAGGCAGGAACACAAACAATGAACACATCTGAATACGAAATAGCTTTGTTACCATTGCCTACCAGAGATGCTCTCTCAACGGTTCATCCATCCTCTTCGAAAGAACGTAATATGCTGTATGTCTTACGTTGAAGTGACTTCAATTTCATGTGTTTGGTGTGGATTGTCTAACACTTAGCTCAGAAATGTCTGTCGGGTGCTTTTATTGGTTCGACTGTGCTATTTAACGGTGAAGTGTGTCTGACTGTACCATATTAACACATCTCTTTGTGCTCATCTGCTGTGGGAATGGATCTGATACATTGCACATTGGAAGGAGCTGAGATGTAATAGATGTTTTCAGAATTTCGAATGGATTTTTTGGATTAACCTGACAAGCTTCAGGCGTATATGTATATTAGAAAAGGTTTGTAGCATCTTAATCACAATATTAAGATGGTAGATTTGGTGAGACTCCCTATAAGGCTTCACTTAACACACAGTTTATCATTTAATATTGGGGTTTCACTGATACTTTTGCCTTAACACATTTACGTTGCATGTTCTAAAATCCATTTTGCTTTTCTCTGTGGAACGAGCATTTTTAGCTACGAAAAAAGCAATTTTTTGTTTATTCCGCAGAGATTCGTGTACATATTGTATTCACAGTTCAAAGGAGCATGAATCTGCAACAGAAACTACCTGGCATATACTTTTACGTTTCTAATGTGTCTCCACCAGTAGTTTGAGCATTTATTCAAGCTTCACCATATTTCTACACTGAGCTGGCTTCATTGGCATGGTGTTTCTGACATGACGTCACTTCTGTAGTTGCCATATGTACATCCGCCCAAAAGATCGACCACTTGAAAATAATGATTTTGTTAATACATTCAACCAACATGAATGTTTTCTAAATAGTCTGTTGAAGGTTTTGTGGGCATGAGGTTTTTTTTTTTCTAAACCCTTGTCTTCCAAAGTCTTCTTAAAGCTTTTGGGCCTTCTTCAAAGTGGATCCATCACGTAACCACTGATTCAAATGATAAAACAGAGCAAACTTTGGTGCAGTCATGCAACTATGAACTTTAACGCACAGAACAAAAACAAATTTTGAGAACTTAATGATTATTAATGATCAATTTTAACCTGTCTCACGAACTCTCAATTATTTTTTCACATGCTAAACTGGACAAGTCGTAATGACTTATATGGAAGGCTGGTTTTGCCTCAGAGTGAAAAAAAAAAGAAAGTTAATTGTGACTTAAAACTCACATTTGTGACTGTATTTCCAACTTTGCGTCTCGCATTTGTGGCTTTGCTTCAGAGTAAATTTATATCTCGCAATTGCAACTCAGAGTTGCGAATATTTAATTTGCAATTGCACCTTTATTAGACTTCTCCAAATGTGATGTTTGAATTAAATCTCACAATTGCTTCATTTTTGACTAAGGCAGAACCAGGCTTCCATGGACTAGTGGCAACTAATTGCATCCCAAAAAAGGTACCATGAAACAGTGATAGTATCAAATACGTTTGTCATAGTACTTTCATATGTGCCATGATACGAAATGATCATCCATATTTGCATGGCGCTTCATGCCCAGAAGACCGCTGTATTACCATTGTACTTTTTGGTTAGAGGAATGCTTTTTGACATTGCTTTGCATTGACTATAGAATGTTTTATAACACGGTGGAAAAATGTATAATTAGCCTGGTGTTTTGGTCGGATTAGCTCAATGCAGTAGTACTGTGGAGGGGTTACGTGTCTGTACCCCTTTAAGACATTGTGCCTTGTCTTTAAGTCCGCTATGGCACACTGAACACTGCTCATGTACATTGATTTCCACCTCATTGTTATTTTAACAGTGGCTACATGAACACATCCCTTGATATATTATTCAATGCCTTTAATAAGTGAAAACAACATTTATTTTTGTTGTCCTCCTTCTCATATATCATTATTTTGGATCTGTTATGCGAGCAGCATGGTCGTGGGTAGAGAAGTGGCATGAAACTAGAGCAGATTTTACATGTTTGTGCCAACTTGGGAAAGACTCAATGTTATTGTCTCTCAGATACGCTTTTTTATTAGTCAGCTCTAGATTTTGCCTGCTTGCAACAACAAGCAATGTGGCCGTGACGTGATCTAATGTCTCGGGTACAGGAAGTACTGGGTGGGAGTATTTTTAATGGAACACACTGTGCATCACCAATTGTCTTCCGCAACTTTGAATTTGTCCGCTGAGCTGTTGTTGGTACAAAGACGACAAACCATTTGCTCTGATAAGCCATGGACTGAATTTGACAAAGTGGCACAATAGTGTGTTCCATACTTTTAAGAGGCTTTATGTGTCTATTATGTGTGTCTTGACATCTTATATAGCAAATGCTCAGAGTGTTAAAGTATATCCTTTATCTATATGAGGATGGCTTGTGACAGAAGAAAACTCGTTGAAATACTTTGGATAAACAAGGGGTATTTACACATGGTCACGTCATGCATCACGATCACTCACATTGGTATCCACATAAAGGCGTTTCTGCCAAACGCATACAAATATACACCCAATTCCGAATTATATGCAAACACAAAATGGTTTACTTCCATAAATTTCGGTCTGGTAAATTAACATAATGGGAATTGCATATGCAATCCCAAACATTCGTATGCTGATGTAATTCCATCTGGGCCAAGCAACGTTTACAGATATGACCTTTACACTTGCATGTGATTCAGACCATCTCTAGAATATAAGTCTCATGCAAGTTTTCATGCATTACTAAAAATTATTTTTCCTGAAATCTACACAAATCACTTATAGACTCCTTTGTATAAAAACAGGACATTTATTTTCCAGATATAGCCATTTCATGAGGAATTCTGAAGCGAAGCCAGTAATATGTGTATATATTAACACACTGAACATTCAGCGGTGAAATGTTTAACAGAACTAAAGTGTATTTATCAAAGGTGGATATCTTTAGAAATGTTTGTCGTAGGGTCAAGTGAAAGGTTTGTATCGATAGAGGCTTATCATATGAAAAGCTATTTATTTATCATTAATGGAGACATAAGGGTATTCTACACAGTTTAATTTGAAATCAAGGTGAAGCCATGCCTATAACCATATTAGTTGCACAGAAAAAAAAATACAGAACTGTACAGGGAGATACGTAAATAGGAATTCTCTGGTAATTTGCCTCTTTTTAATGGGTATGATCGTGGCTTTGGACAACAGTCACTTTTAACCCGAGCTGCTGTTGCCTTTTGTTTTTTATGGTCCTTTTATGAGACTAACAATAGGACAAACATATCAGAGGTAGTCAAGGAACCAACTGTATTTACGCTTTTTAATTACAGAGGGTTAATTTTAATGGAGATTTTATCTGAGATAGCTTTAAAGATTTTTGCTTTGTTTTTTAGTATTATTTTTCTTGACTGACCATGGGGGAATTTCAAGTCTATTCCTGTACATAACTGGTTCTTTTTTTCCCTTTGACAAGAATTTAAGAGTGAACGTCTCACTCTGAGACGTTTAAAAAAATTCAGATTCTGTCCTTGCAATTTTGATATTTTCTGATTTACAGGTCAAATGTTGCTGTCTGCTCAGCCTCGTCCAGGTTTTAACAGTCATGTAAATACAAAGATTTACTGAAACTTTTCAGACCTTTTGTATTTTTCTTTCACTCTAACGGTAGCCTATGATTTCACATCGTCATACATAATGTTGATTATTAAGAATGAGAGTGATCTTAAACGGATTGATTTACTAATATTAGATATGATTTCAGTTTTATTTCTTAAATCCTGTTTTTAATTCTATAAACAACGAGTCCATTTTATTTCTGTTTCAGTCTACAGTTTTACACTGTGTATCTAATATCACCATGTTCAAAGAAATGTCAATAAAATAAAACTACAGAAATGCCAAGCGTGTGATGCTTTCTGGATGGATGTTTTACAATGCATAATGATATATTTATGCATACATACTTTATTAGTGCAGGTTGGTATCAACTACGTAATATATGCTTTTGATATCATGCAATCAGTGCACAGCTGTTGATCAGAACAGATTGTGTTTGTGAATACAAACATGAGCCTTAGTTTTATTCTAATGTCTTAAAACACATGGCACAACTTATTAATGGAATAACTTGCATCAAAGCCATTTAAAACTGCATTGCTATTTCTGTCTTCTGTTGTCCCCGCACTAAATTCGGCACTCATTCGCAGACAAACCATCCAGTCTAATCAGTTCTTTCACAGCGCAACGTCTCTGGTTATTAGTACCAGTTAGTGCAGGCTATCATGAAGCTCATGTCGTCTACTTTTCTGGTGCCCATACGACATTGTGGCAGATCAGTGTTTGGATCCAGACTGTCCTGGGGCTCAGGACCGGTGTCAGTTTGGACACTGGATGAAGATACTTCACCTTGCAACGGCAGATTGTCTGGATCCCTGTGCCGCTGATCAACTGCTGAACTGGTGCTCTGATCAGACCCCATTTCTTTAATAACAAAACAAGAGATTTAAATTTACTTATGTTTTCCATTCACACATTGCACAGATTGATATATTAAATTGCAAATAAACTAGTCAGGATAAACTAGTACTGCTTTGGTGTACAGTACCAACCTTCTTAAAGTAACTAATTGGTATATTCATTCACCATGGTACTCCAGGGTATTTAATAACGTTACCAAATCTGTGTGTTAAAAATGTTAGCGTTAATGTTCAGCAACCTTTACACACAAAATTGCTCGCAAGATGATTTGGTTTGAAACCGTGAGATCATCATCTCAAACAGCACAGCAATATATTGAGGACACTACATACGCAGAAAGCACTTAGGGAGCGTTTGACACCGTGACTGGGACAAAAACCGATCAATAATCATAAGACGTTACCCCACGCCGACTCCAGCCCCCGGAATCCTGCGCTTTCACAGCACCGATTAGCTCGCGATGTTTCCA
>JAUMHR010000099.1:3980763-3993599 GCA_032361145.1 Enteromius fasciolatus | reverse complement strand
TATATATATATATATATATATATAATAATTTTCGGTTCAGACTACTTTAGTTGTTTGTCATTCTGTGTAAAATATTTATTAAGAATAATAGAATTTTAAAGTTTTTTTTATTTGTATTAATGAGAAAGTATGTATTCAGAAATTTCACATAGATTGCACTTGACAATATTTTTCTTAATTTAATTGACTAAAAAATATGCTTAAGATGCACTATTATGTCTACGCCGTCTACTTCCTCAATCTTTTTGAATGTTTGCCAACACTCTGATTTACACATATTAGAAATAGCAGAGATGAGCCTTGAACGCACGGTCCAGTGGTTAAAAGCTCCTTATAATGAACAGAGAGCTCATTCCTTCTCCAACCACTTTGTCTGAGCCCTTGAATGAGACACTTCACCCATGTCTAATGGCTGCCCCGTGCTATAACCCCATCTCTCTCCAAGTCAAACAAGAGTGAAAAGTAGTAAAAACCCCCTGAGTAAAGTGGAAACGAATGGCGAACGAAACTTAAAAGGAAAGAAAAAGAGTTTTAACTTCATTGAGAGTAAGCGCCACATACAGAGTGAGTGAATTCTCGTCGAGGCTGCCAGGGCTAAATGAGCAGGCGAGTCTGAAAGCCTCACTCCGTCGCAACTTGTATGGAAACAAAACGAGTTGCCTTACTGTGACGGCTTCCTGTTTTGTTGTGATTGCCGCTCTAGACCGAGATGGAGAGCCTGTCTGAGGGGGTGGAATAACAATGCGAGAAATCAGGGAGAAATGAAACGCTAAGAGCCGCAACTGAGAGATAGACAGAAGAGAGCGAGGAGGGAAAGGGGGAAAACAACACTTGAAGTGGACGGAAAAATGAGACACCTGAGAGGACCAACAAATGACTTTGCAAGGGCTGTCGGGACATAATGGATTTCACACACACACATGCACACACACAGAGGAACATGATTATTTCCCGTGTGTCCATTAGAAAGCGCCAGGGCCGTAATTGTTTTCTTTGACCTGCTTGTTATCACCTCGCTCTTGGGTTGCCAGGTTTCAGCGCTCCTCTCTTGCCCTCTGACAAGCTGTCACTCAGCGGCCTGTTTAGTATTCGAGCGAGAGCGAGAGAGAAAGGAAGACTGTCAGAGGTGTTATCTGCATGACTGTGCTGGTCTAATCCTCCCCACTTATTCTATTTGGCTGACTAAATGACAGCTCAATACTGGAGTGCGGGCCAAGTCCACTATAAATGAGACGTTTCCTCCTCGTACTGTACACAGAGCGAAAACCTCTGGAGCAGCCATGTTTAATATCCGAGGAGTTATTCAGAGCCACACTTATTTAAAGTGTCAGTAGTCAGTATTTAAAGTGGTGGTTCATCCAAAAAGGAAAAGTGTACCCTCTTCATCTATTTGATGTTGCTCAAACTATATTTTCCCCCGTGAAAGAAAGCCACTTTCTCATACGGTGAAATAGTTTTATTATTTGACATATTACTTAAATGCAAAAATAAAGTCCATAGTTTTCAGTTACAGAAATGTAATAAATAAATATTGATGAGCATAATGATGGTAGGTATTATATGTCAGCTATTTATAGGCTGCTGTCCCTTTAAGACCTGATGTTCAGTGTTCATGTGTGTGTGGATGTGAACTCAGAACATAACACGTAAGCAACAAATCAAGTTACCTTTCTTCTTTACCTTCACTGGAATGGTTTAAAATTGCTTGAGTGTGTGAGCACGTACAAGTGATAAACTTCCACTCTAATGTGGTTAAATTTTCCATGGACCACTTGTGTGCCAAACCGTGGGTTGTGGTCCATGCAGATCACAAATCAACTACTATCCGTTCAACGACTACTCACTTTCTTTTTACATTAAATTAATTCCATATGAATTCCAGCCTACCTAATGATAGCCTACCTTTGTCTTTTTTTTTGACATGCATCTCTTTCTCAGATAGCCTATAATGTCACTGACATTGAGTTAATTAAGCATGTGACTCTGATCTAGTCTTATGCTAAGTGAGAACATGAAAGCGAGATCTTCCACTCTTCTTTCATCCGTTTCTCCAGGGCACAAACATCCCCTTCAGTCAGCACTCTCCAGCAGGGTCATGCTCATTCAGGATGGGCAGAAGGACCCTCTCTGATGTCCAGGGTGTCAGGGGATTTAATGTGTGATAAAAAGTAATTATATTTTTTTCTACAGTGTGTGCAAGGCCGGATTTACAGACATTCTCTCTGAAAGATTCATGAGACTTTAAGAGGAGAAAGAAACAGAGAGAGGTCGAAGGAGACACTGCTCCTGTGGGAGAAAAAAAAGAGACAATGTCAAAGAGAGACAGGAAGAGTGAGGAAATTGAGAAAAAAATGCTTACACAGAACTACTGCAGCTAAATATATATGTTAAAACGGAGAGAGAGAAATAGAGAAAATCATGTTTTATATATAGATGTGTAACACAGATCAACAGTGCAAGTGCTATATGTATCACACCTGATATATTGTAGAATGGGCCTAGGTTCGACTCTGGGAGGATTTAATAATGACTTGGTCACAGTAAATTAATTAACAGCCGGCACTTTTAATACAACCACAAGAAGAAAATGAACAGTTGTCACAGTTTGAAAGAGTCCTCAAATTCCTGGGTCTCACTCCCATGCGTAAACAACTGAATAGATGAAATCAAGAATCCTTCGTTCCTTGGTATATATAAAATCCTTGAATGTCAGTGTGTGGAAAGTTATTTTCTACCCGGGTAGTGTTTGTGGTGTTTTGAGATCTCAGCTTAGCTGTAAACTTCAGCGGGTCCGTGCAGGATCAGGTCGATCTGAATTGTAGATCAGGGGTCCGTTCTTCGTACGTCGTTTGATACATCTGAGATGAACTGACACATCTAAGATGAGAACATCGTGCTAATTACGATGTTGCTAATTTGGTTTTTCGAGTACACCTATTGTAGATGATTAGTGGATTGAGTTGTCTAGGATTATTGTGCGTTCATGCGTTGTTTTAAAAAGTGCTATCTATCGATAATAGAAACCCTGATCACAACTCCTTCGATTGATTGACGAAATGTCAAAAGAGTGAGCTCAATTTTTTTCTGAAGCTGAGCAAGAGCTTTTTTTTTAGAGCGTTATGGAGAATTTCAAACTTTAATAAAGCCACCGGGAAACACAGCAAATGCTGCAAAAGCCAGGAGAGAGGGCTGGCAAAAAGTAGCAAAAAAATTAAATGCGTTAGTGCTGCCCATGTTACATGTTTTTTCTTTGATATGATATATATATATATAATGTATATGTGTGTGTGTGGCTGTGGTCATCATTAGTGTGTGAATCGTCGTAATTATTTTCTTTTCCCACTTAAATCAGTTCGCGTCAGTCGTGCTCTTTAACCAATCAGATGTGACCTTTGCCATTTTAACCAATCGTAACCCACCAGGAGCGCAGCCTAAATCCTGAGCAGGTTTAAGTTTACGGACCTGTTGCTATGACTGCAAGTCCGAGATGCGCATCAAAGAACAAAACGATCCAAGATCAGGACAAATCCACAACAATCAAATCCAGCTAACTGAGTTAACAACGTACGAAGAACGGACCCCAGGAATTCGGCTCGCCATTTAAACGATCACACGAAGAGAATCAGCTCTCAGTCTGCACAAACAATTAAGCATCTCTGAATTTGATTAACTTCAACAAGGATATCTTCTTTCAATCTTTACAAAATGTCTCTAAGCACGTATTAATCTGCTCATGACGACATTCGTCAACGTAAACATGCTTAAAATGGTTTAGAAACAAGGAATCTCTCTGTACAACGTATCTTTTTTCACTCGTTGGCATTCACATACTAGTAAATGACGCAATCATTCAAACCGAACGGATTAGCAAGCATAATACACCAATCACATACAAGAGTACAAACCCTTTTTAAACATTTGTAATCCATCCATCCATATCTAACTCTGATTGGTTTGTTTTTTACACAGATAAAGTAATACGTAAACAAGCAACGACTCAACAAAAAGTTTTAACCAAATGTTTCTTTATTCCTCAGCAACTGGATGAGATTGAAACTTGTACAATTGTTAACCTCTTGAAGGAAAATATACACATTAAAATATGAAAACAACAAAAGTTGTTTAGTTTTTTGATAAACGCAATTTATTCAGCGGTAACCTCTAGTGGCCAATCATAGAATTGCATCACAATGCAAGAGTTTCTCAGAGATACGTAATTTAAATGGAAGACGTTTTTTTATTTTTTATGTATGATTGATTTAGTAATATCACAATTTAAGGGGGTTACAGTTGCATTGTGCATTTGGACACAATGTGAAGTGTCCACGGATATGAGATGTTTTGAAATGTGAACCACTTTGCAGCTGCTAAACATTTAATAAATGACAACACTTGCTTAAAATATTTCCAGATGGAACTGACTATCTGGCCTGTTGTTCTTTTTATTCACCTCTGTGTGGGTTGGAGATTGAGCTGTTTTGTTGCCGTAGCATGTGAGGCTCAATTACAGCGTCATTAAAGAGACACAGGCTCATTTGACGCCCCATCAAATCACTGTCAGTCTCCGTTCAGCACTGCCATCGTAACGCTTTCAGAATCAATAGAGCAATAAAGAGCTTTGGACAAAAACAGCGAGGGACTCATTTGAATGCGCCACCTTACACCTCTCTGTCCTGAGTACAAGCAGGGGATGGATTTCTATTCACGGCTGTAAGTGTCTGAAAGAAAGCATGCTAAAAGATTCCTACTTAAACCAGAGCAAAAAAGAGAGGAGGGAGAGAGACAGGAAGGATGTTAAAAGATGCTTTATAATGATCACTAAAGTTAAGAGGTGTCATTAAGCACAAAGTAGAAAGGGTTTTGTTAATAATAACATTAATAATTGCAATAATACTTCTTTCACTATGAAAAATGGTGAAAAATGTACAATGTGTACATTTATGATACAGCAAGGCCTAATAAAAGACGTTATTCTATTAATTATTTCCTCTTCCACTCACATTTGTTACCATACTGGGTATTATATTAGCCAATCAGCATTCAGGACCGGAGCTATTTGTTTTATAAATAGTGTGTTGTAGCACTTTTAGCAGGGCTGTAATGCTACATTCAAGTCATGTGATTACATTTATATGCTGAACGACAGCATAAAACAATACGGTTATGTTTTGCATCTGTGTTTGAAGTGTGTAAATAATTGCGTTGAAAGAAACTGTTATTGATTGTAAGATGTTATAACCATCAACGTGTATGGTATAATATCGTATGCATGCATTCTATTTGTTGTACTGCTGATGAAGTACGGCAATAAATCTTGCCATTTAGCTGGTTTATGAGCCGGCAGGCTTGTGTGACAAAACATTACCCATGATTCTTAACAGCAGCATGAAATGCACAGCTAATGCATCGATTATAAATCCAATGAGCATCCTTTGCTGTTTATTTTGTTGCAGTAGTGCTACAAAGCTTTCTTTGTTTGTCAAAATGGGTAAAATTGAAAAAATACACAATGCATTTAAGACTTCTGAGCTTGTAAGTAGGAACTTCCCAGGAGGACTTGATCGCAGCAGAAGCTCACTGTTTGTAAGCAGGATTGAATTGAACAGGGCGTAGATGTTCCTCAGAGAGGGAATGAGGGATGGAGAGGTTGAGATAAAGAGGATGAGGCTAAGGTTTTCTGGCAGTGGGTTGTTCAAGAGGAAGGTGTTGGCAGAATGATTCAGACGGTGCAGATCTGGAGAGCTGAGCAAACATCATATAACTGGCATTGAGAAATCTTCTGTTTACTCTACAGTTCTCTCACGGAGAGAAACAAACTCAAAGAAACCTGCACAGATGTGCGCACACACACATACGCGGTAATTGCCATCAATGAATCCATCAATAAATTCAGTCTAATTGGATTGAAACGGAGAGTGTCTTGAATGTGAGTTTAGATTTGATTAATTGATAATTAAATTCGTTATTATGAAGACAGATTGCGTGTGGTTGTAAACAAATCTTAATTTCAATAGCATTGGAAAGGTGTTGAAGGACCCCATTTTGGTCCGGCTGTTCATTTTTTTAAAATGGTAATTAAACAAAATCCAGCTGTTTATTCATTTATCACTTTAAACAAGGCTTTATCCCTTCGTTTATTAGCTGACTAGAGAAGATATCTGCAAATTTTGTCTTTTGAGTGTGTTTACTTACACGTGCATATATATATTAAATATATATTTTTAAATAGTTTTAAAATAATTGTTAAAAATACATTTAAAATGCATAATTTTATATAAATTAGTGCTGCCAAATGCTTAAGTACAATTAAATGTATCCAAAATAAGTTTTTGTTTATGAATATATATATATATATATTAAATTCGTATAAAATATTGTTTATATTGTATACACACACACACACACACACACTGTATACTGTATATACTATATTACATATGTATTATTAATTAAATTAAATTACTGAATTAATATGTAAATGGTACACAAACATATTAATCATATTAAACAACTAACCTGCTAGTTGTTTGCTGATAACTATCTGACCATCCTGATCTTAAAATGTATGAGAGTAAAGTATTTTGACATCACTTTTGCTATGTACACACAACAATCCTGTCAATCTAATATCTAAGATAATAAATGAACAACCTTAGCTGTCCAGACTCGTGAAATAAAATCTGACCCTCTTAAATCACTGCTCATCTGAGTTCCCTCATTAGCCATTAGAAACCCGACAGTCTGCCACATTTTGCCCCGCACCACACAGTTGAGCCACAGAAGCAAATGTAATGAGATGAAGTACCATTAATTGGCAGATCCAGCTCTGCGCTGAAAGTTCTGTGCTTCTGTATACTGTGGTTTGTTTTACTGTGTCATTGTTTTACTCGTGCTGCTTCTCAGTGCCTAAAAACAGCTGCTGTTGCTGGGCTTGTCATCCACCTGTTGTCCAGTCCAGCAGGTTTCATATTTGCAAGAACTTTTAATCCTTTATCAAAATAATCACGTTTTGCTGCCTATTTTTTTCCCTAAAATAATAACCTACTCCACTCCAATGCGTCCCATTGCAGGAGCTGTGACTGCTGGTTTGTGTTGACTTTAGTACTTTGTACAAACAGTATAGCGAGTAAAAGACATAGCAATGAGATAGAGGAGTATTTGCAGAGCGCAGTGACCCCAGCATAATGAACTGGGCGGCTCTTATGTCAGGGCTGTGTCAGAAGTCAAGGGAAGGGAGAGACGAGTAACAAGACCCCACACGCATTCATTCTCCTTACATTTCCTTCTCCAGAGACACCATTAACCTTTAATGGCTGTGGTGGACATCCAGCACATACTTTTGGCTATTGGGGAGGGAGGCTTTGTTCCCCAGTGGAAGATTAAAAAAGCTTTTAAATGGTGTGGTTAATGGTGATTTGCAGGAGTGGATTCACGCTTTGGTGCATTATTTGGACGTTGTGAAAAGGTCATCTTCTAGAGGCGTGTATAAGAGCATGTGGGGAGGATATAGCAAAAGGGTTTAAATAAGAAAAAGAAAGTGGTGCACAGTCTTTTGCAGTGTTTGAAGTGCATTGTGAGCGGCAAACTAGATAGTTTTAAACTTTTTAAAATGCAAATCATGCATGCATTGATTTGTGAGGTGAGAGCAATGTGAAATGTTATATATTATATAATCCTGAATTTGTGAACTATGTGCATTTTAGCTCAAACCCTCATTAAATATGATACATCCATAGCTCACGCTCTGCCTCGCCGTATTGAATCATGAATCTGTACGTAATCATATTAAAATGAATATTGAAAATGTCAGCGAATTGTGTGACGTTTAGATGCATTGTGTTGTTTTCAAGGTGTACTCCGATGCTCGTGCATCGATTTTGCCTGTGCTTTAAGATAAATGCTCTGTTTTTCTCATTTTCTGGTGGCTACTTCATCTCCCGCGAATGCGAATGCAATCGTCTTTTCCGGCTCGCCATTGTTCAAAGTGACAGTGTTAATTTGAATGTTTTCCCATTCTTTCATCTTCGCACATTTACGTCCTGCTGACGGCCATTAATTATGTGAAAACCAAAGCCATCGTAAAAATGATGGATGAGTTACGCTTTCGACATGACAGCGAGATGCCAGAACACAACAGGAGCTCCTTTGTATAGAATGTTTGCCTTGATCGACGCTAATGGGAAGTATTACAATGATGACTTTTGACCTAAATCCAGCAAAGCACCCCTAATTATATGAAATAGAAATTCTAGGAATAGGAATTCTGGTCCTTGCTCAGCCGAATTTGGAAATTCATTGGAAATGTGGTGACATGTGTAGCTTTATATAAGGATTTACTCACATAGTTTGACCTTACTCATGCAAGAACCTGGAAATGGCTCACTCTAGAATTCATTGACTCACTCTAGGACGCGGTGACATTGAGCTGGGAGGTTTGCTCGAGGTTTAAAATGAGTGCTTGCGCTCTGGGGTTGTGTTCAGCCTTAAGCACAAGGTAACAATTTTGCGTAACGCAAGAAAGTGCTGGGCGATATGACCAAAAAAATGATCACAATCATTTTTTTCATAGCAGTCAATATCAATAAATATCACGACAAATGTTAAATCTTTTTTAAAAAATAATTTTGCTTCAGAATAAAAGTTCTACAAAGCAGACCAGTAATTTTCCTTAGGAAAATAAATGTTAATAAATATAAAAAACGAATTGCTTATTGTTTAAGAATTTGATATGGTTTAAAATCAGGTTTGGGTTGCCTGATATTATTAATCACATTTCACATTTACGTCTCTTAGAATTGCACATTTGATAGTAGCTTGAGTTTGCAGATGTAAACATCTGTTCATTATCAAAATCAGTAACGTCTGTAAAAATTGCAGTTTTATATGGCTACATTTGTTCTGAACACATTTAAAATACTTATAGCACCTCAATATGGTAAAAATATATGGTTTTAAGTAGCCTGTTTGTATGAAAAACAGTAGTTTAAAAATCTCAAATACACACATGCTATAACTTAATCACATATGCATACTATAATTATAAATCATTACTCCTGTAATAAAAATCTGTGTGAATATTCAAATTCTGCCACAAAACCATGGTGCAGTGAGTGTTACTACAGTAAATCCATGGTAGATTGAAAAGCCTTGACTGTCTCATTCGTTGCACACAGTGTTTCTCCTGTTTGTCTTTAAACTAGTTGAAATCAGCCCTAACTCAAGGTCTTCTTTAGTGCTTTAATAAGGAGTTTTTCTTTACATGTGGCTTGTTGAGATGTCATCTTCATCTAGATATTTTGTTTTCGTGTCACTTAAAATACACACTGAATGCACTGGAGTCTGTATACCAGTGCACCCAATCTAAAAGCAACCCACATGTTATGGTTATTAATAGGAGCACTGAGATGATCCATACCTCAGAGTCAGAGTTTTGAAGATGCACTAGTTTTCACTGCTTTCTATTTTGCATTTTAAAGGTTATATGTGAAAGATTTGATAAAATTGGGGAAAAAAAGACTTGGCAGTTTGTTTGAAAGTGATTTCAAAAGTATTTGCAGGGGGTTGTTTTGTACTCCCTGGTTAAGAAGCTTGCTAAAGCTATTAATTTTCTTTATCAGCATGAAGATGGCAGACTATGATGAATGCTGCTGGTGTTTTTGCTGTTTCCACCCTCTTCTCATGCTTCCTGCAAATCCCCAAATACAATATTTGATTGTGTGGTGTTGATTGGCAGTATCCCTGACAGTTTTTCAACCGTTAGTTTACTTAGCAGGAGATCATGCCTCGTGTTTCGTCAAAACCACACATGCCAATACATCGACTCTTTTATCCATCACTCTTTGTTTCAATGCCTATTTATTTACAGTATGCCTATTTCTCCCTAGCAATAACACACAACTCCCTAACAGCATTTACTTTATGATTATGTTTTTAATTGCACACTAACTGATCTTTCTTTTAAGACTGCATGCAACATGTTACTGTAGCAACCCACTTGAGTTTGTGAGAAAAAAAATTGATCCAATTTGTAAAAAAAACTCTTAAAATAGAATGAAGTACACCAGATTTTAGTGGTTAAGTGTGTGTTGTTTTATATATATATATAGGTATAATATTGCATGTTCAAATATCAAAATGTAGCATATATGCATATAACCTATGTTTGTTGCCATTTTCTTGAAAGACGGAATGGAGATGATGTTTAAAACTGTTCCATTTTGGAAAGACTAGTAGCAAAAAAGACACATTTCATCTTTACATTAGACAGGGTCATTGGTCCAGACCTTTCCACAGCACTAACAAATATAGCTCAGTTGGATCAATGATGAGTGATTCTCTTAAAATGATCATTGTAGTTAATAGATGCCTGGAAAAATGTGCCATTCCGAGAATATACATTTCTTGCCCGGTGCGCTACTCCTCTTGGCTCTCTCTGCAGTCTATTAGAGACCGAGGGTGAGTTATACTGTCCAGTGAAATAGAATCATGGACAAATAGAATCAGATGGGAAAGAAAACTAAAATACCATTAGTCGTAATTTGCCCCCATCAGACCTGCATTCTGTCTCTATCCACCGTATCATCTATCACTTCTCTTTCTTACACAGGCCTCATGTGCACCTGCGTCTGGTCAATACCCCCCAGCCATTAGTTGATTTATCATCGTTATTGTCTTTTCATACCTGCGGTTTATTTGATGAAGCTTTAGCGCGCCAGGCTTCCAGCCGCTATAATGGCTAACTCTCCTTCATAGGGACTGTAAATATGTTACGTGAAAAAGCTGAGGATATAATGAGAAGGCGGGCAGGGGGAGGGGATAAAGAGGAAAGCATCAATCTTTTTAAACTCTTCATGTGACATAAGCATTATTCCTTCCTATATTATATGTGGTGCTTGCTATGTACACCTCTTTGTACAAACCCACAAGTCTAAGGCTGGATTACGCCTTCAAACCTGTAGCTCTTGAGATACTGAGGCTTTTTTAGTGAACAATATTGTTTTGCTAATATTTGAAATCATTTTAGTTTTCATTTTTATTTTATTTTTTTTTCAATTTGTTTTAATTAGTTGTAAAGGCTGCATGTATCGCATGTCCCTCTTCGCAGCCCATAAACGACACAGTAACATTATAAAAGTCTGTTGTCCTTGTACGTGTGCTTGATCTCACACTATATTCATTAATGCAATTGTAACATTGCATCAAGGACACTATTCTGCAGACACAGTGTGTGTGGACGTCCTCTCTTTATGAGCAGAGTCAGTATCATAGCTTCAGAGCTTTATTATTAGTTCTGTGTTTGATGTGTCAGCTGTATATTGCAATATTGCCGGATGACTGTCATAAAGCTATAACCCATTATATTTAATATATCTTCATTCGTTCTTGCTGGTGAATGCAGTGACGGTTTGTCATAAAGTACAGAGTTAGCCAAGAAATTCAAACCAAAAATGAGATCTCTCCGATATCTCAATTGTCTCGGTACTAGACTGTGATGAGATATTTGATTTTCAGCTTGTTTATTGTAATGCCACTATACCTGTATTGCGTTAATAATGCAATTTTGGAATGCAAGAATACACAAATTTCACATTTGGGTCTACAACCAAGTGAAAGCCTCAGTTATACTATGGTTGGCAATTTCGTTGGATAACTGTCCCGTAAATAATAAGTTAAGCTGGCAAGTTTAATGTATCCCTCCACTTTCCTACGTCCCTGATCGCAGACTGGTTTAATTAATTGAAAAGGCAGTGTAAATCTGCAATGACACACAAACCCTCATATAGCTAAACTCACGCTTCTGCCCTTCTGTCGGGTACAAGTTGCATCCAAATGTCACCTGTTAAAAACAAGTTAAAGCTGCATGCAAATGATATGCTAATGCCGCTCCCCACCCCCCATTCCACAGTGTAATTGGTCCACAGCAGACGCTATGTAAATATTTTCTTTTATTTTTGATGCGTGTCATAATGGCGGGGAGACTAATTGAGTTTACTCGAAGTGTCGCCTGGTTTCAGCCTCAGATTGTCAACAGTGCACGGGGAGTGTGACAAGTGAAAGTGGATCTCGTACGCTAATGACACGTTGCACGCCAGCGAGTCACGCATTCGCACGGCGCCAATCTAACAGCTAAAACCCACGACCCGAGCACTCTAGGCTGCATTTACGCTTACAGGGCTTACTGTCTGTAAGCATATTGCAGTATGAGGATTCAGGATTTCTCAAACCACTGGCATAAAATTGAAAAAAGGAGAATTTGTTCTGGCCTGAACCATAACAAATAAGGATGTATGGGTTGAAAATGTTTGTTTGTTTGTTTGTGGAATAAATTCTTAAGCTCGTAATCAAATCAAATAATTTTATTTTGTAAATGTTTTTTTTTTTGTTTTTTTATTTAAGCAAAATTAAATTCAATTAGATTTAATAAAGTATACTAGCCTAGGTGTTTCTGAAGCCAAAACAACTGAGACAAAAACATCTATTCTATTTAATTTAGAGCCGGCTTTAATTATTTCAGCCTGATTCGCTAAAAGTTTATTAAATAATTATAACAAATATTTTATAAAAATTAAATATACTTTAAGTAATTTAGATTAGGTCTATATATGTGTGTATATATATATATATATATATATATACACACACACAATTTTTTAAAAGAGTTTATTTACAAAAACAGATATAAATGTATTAAAAAATTATAAATTTATAAAAAATTAAATATACTTGAAATAATTTTGATTAGGTCTATATATATATATATATATATATATATATGAAGAATTTATTTGCAAAAACAGATAAAAATCATTTTTGTATTTTATTATTTGTATTGTTTT
>JAUMHR010000099.1:3906863-3917693 GCA_032361145.1 Enteromius fasciolatus | reverse complement strand
GTGAATAATCCATCCCGCCCACTCTAAAGCGGTACTAAACTGCAGTGGAGGCGCAAATCAAGCTGAACTGAGCCGTGCCGTGCCATAACAAGCTGTGCCGAGCCGAGTCTTACCACGCAGTGGAAAAGCGCCATATGTGTCGAGTGCTCAACAAGGCTATTTAAGGTATTTATTTGCTAAAAAATACAGTGAAAATTTATTTATATATATAATATAATATAATACGATATAATATGGTATGATATAATATATGATTTTTTTTGTTTTATTTATAACCTTAAATCATAATTTTTCACAGTACCACTGAAAAATTTCCCATAACCATTCAGTCATCTTCAGTTTTTTTTTATCATCAATGTTAATATAAGTCATTATGAAATCCTGATACATTTTCTTCAGAAATCCCTTTAGTAAAAATGTCACTCTGGCATCCAAGTGACGAGTGGCATCCATTTAAGATTTTTCTGAAATTGAGTTTCCCTGAAGTCCATTCTGTTCCTGCCTGTTTTAAATACTAAATTCCTATGCTTAAAATAATCTCTTCCCAATATGGATTTCACTAAACATAGGCAGCACATGAAGTTCAAGGAGTTTGACTCTTGCCAGCCTTCATACAACATGATCTTACTCTCAACCAAAAGTGACCTTTAGCAAGGCTGTTTTTTAGTTTTTCATTCATTTGAAGGCACAGTTCACAGCTAGTTGATGTGGTAGTATGCGTTTAAAACTCTCCAGCCAACTTATGACAGCCCTAGTTATTTTCAGATTTGTTAAACGATGCTGTTTGTAGGTAAAGGGATCTGTTCCACAGTCTTTGTGCTCTGTAGTTTGATGAATTTGAATTTGTGTATGCATCTGTATAGCATAATACAGACAATGCCTAAAGGTCATGAAGGACCGAGGACGCCTTGGTATGCCGTGACCGATCATTTAAAGCTCGGGGAGGAAGTTTGTCCCCAGACGTGGTTTACGAGAGTATCCCGACCTTGTTGGGGAAGGCACGCCGCTGACCGTTTCCTTTGGAAACACCCACGTCCCCAGTGAAATGACCTGTGACCGCTCCGGCTCAGACTATTTTTGGTTCGATTTTGAACATAATCCAGAAAGCAGTCATCACGGTCTGATGGTTCCACGACACTTCAGGGAAGTTAATTACGTGGTATAGGAAAGTAGTTTGACTAGGGCTTTGTTTTAGGTTTTTGGGGGGGTGAAAAATTGCGCATTGCATTCTGTAGATCAGTTTAGCTGCTTTTTTTTTTTTTAAACGGTGCACAGTGCGTTTTGCGTGCACACAAACCCTCACAGATGCATGTTTTCTTCAAGACATTTGCAATTCATTATCCCCTGAAGGGCACACATGACCTGAATGAAGCTGAATTGGCAGCCCTTCAGTCCACTGGTTCCTGAAGTCCACGCAGGACGGCTGACGATTCTGCTGACGTTGCCTCTAGCTGATCTGTTACAGGGTCAGCCTTCATTGACAAAGCTGCCTTATATAGACAAGAGCTTTTCCTTGTATCGCACCTTCATCAGAGATCACATGGTTCTCAACTCAGTGCTGTTCAAAGCTTTCTGTATAGGGAGAAATGCCTCTCTAAATGTGATTTATGCATTATTTTATTACAAAACCTGAATTTTTTTGATTTCTTTAATAAAATCCTTGTGCTGAATATCAATATTTTCCCTCTGCATCAGATAGATTTGGTTTATACTAGCTAATTGATGCCTTTAGGGAATATTTGAATGTTTTGCAGCACGTGTTTAACCTTTTTTTAACATTTGAAAACCTGCTCATACGAAGTCTGAATTTTTGTCACGAAGAAATTAAAGCAATAGTGCAATGCCTATCTTTTTGCAAGCTCTTTTCGTTTTCTTAATTACAAAAAGGCAATATTTTTGGTGTCATGTTTGCATTAGAGTTCATGCAAACGGGCCTTAATACTGCTGAGAAAAGTGCACCGTTATGTATGAGCAAATGCACTTAACGGATTCGTGCAGTAACGCTAATCAGATTTGCTTACATAAAAACCTGTTTCATTAAAACACACTTAATATTTTGCTTCCTCAGTCAGGGTCATCAAGGTTCGTCTGTTTTTCAAGGGCAGTTCTTTCAGTGCGTTTCTGGTCTGAACCCAGCTGGGAGTGTAGACCTCTGGCTGATGTCAGTGTAGTGAAATATATTTTGCAGTATGTAAAGTTGTGAACCCTTAGGAGAGACATATAATGTTTTATTACTGAGATTGTCTTTTCCCAGTAGCGAAGCCTAGTTGGATGAAATTCTGGTGCAACATTGTCACGCGGAGGGTTTGTGAGAGCAAGCAGAGTTTGCGAAACTTTTCTCTGAAATCTATTGATTAAGTGAATTCGGTTGAACTGCTGTTTTAAGCACGACCTGCAAAACAACATGCAATGAATCAAGAGGTTTCAGTTCAGTGCTCACATTATTGCATTATGCTTGCACTATTTTAAATGCACTGTAATGCTAGACTAATGAAAAATGTACTACAGGAAAAAACTAACATGCTTTTATGTTTTATCTTAGTTTTGATTTTGCACCAGAACTTTAGCCTATCTCTAGTGCATGCTCGACTGGGTGTCATTTTATATGTGTGAGTGTGATCAAGGTGTGCTGCATCTGTGTGAATGGACGTCTTTGTCCACAGAATGGCCTCTTTTTAGCATCATATCACAGACAGCAGTGAGTGCTTGTTAACTAAGGTTTCATTCTTCAGGCCTCTCTCTCATTCTGAATGAATATATTGTGACTGACCCGCGGTCAGAAAAACTCAATAGAGAATCTGAGATTGAAACGAAGTGCTGCGAATGCTGCCCCAATGTGCTTTCTGTCCTCTTTAGCTCTCTTCATGCGACCAGCTTACGTGCAGGGAAATTAAATAGTGGCTAAGCGAAAGCTTTTCCAATGAGGAAAACGTGGAAAAGTTTATTGCTCTTGAGCAAACACTATTTTGACCGTTTAAGGTGATGAGGACGCCAGCTAGGTGTTGTTCCCCTGAGCTTGTGAGCAAAGGCTTGGTTTTTTTTGTTGAGTTATGGACTCTTTTCTAACGGCACAAGCGAGTGGAAAGTATTTGAGTGCTGACGGAAACGTACAGTCTCTCCGTCAGTGATAAAGACCGTCTTTGTGTGATTAAGAGGTTTAATGGGGAGCATGCATCATGTTAGCAAGAACAGTGAAGAACCTTTTTGTATTATACACACAGATGTGAGTGTGCTTAATTTGCTTTCAGGGAGACTTGATTTGCATATGATTTAGCATCTATTTTATAAAGGGAATAAAAGTAAATGCTTATAAATTAAATGGAATTATATAATTTTTAAGATGTTTTTTGATGATATCAGAGAGCCATCTGTCCCTCCATAGATAGCAATGCAACTGAAATGATCCCAGATTCAGAAATGGGGTAAAACACTAGTAAAAAACATCAGTGGATCAACTTAAGTTTTGCGATGATAGTAGAATAAATTTTGTGCAAAAAAATGTTGTTGTTTTTTTGGCGCAAGCAGCCGCAGATTATGCACATGCACATACTTTTACCCAGATGTAAACAAGGATGAGTACGTCAAATATGTTAAAGCTTGCATATACGGTGCGTTAAGCATGCCGGAAGACGTAAGTCATGGGAGAAGAGTAAATTATATTAATTTAGTTTTATTCGGGCAGAAAAGTATTCCCATATCATCGGAAAAGTGATGTTTTACCGGTGTCTTCGCTACTTTTATGGATCATTTCAGTTGTGTTGCTGTCTATGGAGGGTCAGACGTAGGGTTGGGTCGATAGACGATACCATCTTCTATTGCCGATGGCCGATAGACATCACGATGCTGAGCCAGCATCGCGATCCTCCGCCCTGCCGCAGCAGCAAGCTCACGAAAAATACACTTAATCTATGGTGGCAAATCTGTGCCATTAATAAGCGAGCGCACCACTGATGCTGGCAAGCGCGGTAAATAATTTCCGCGAGAGGAAAACAGATGTACATGTGAAGAAACGGGGCCCGCAAGCTCATTTCAAACCCTTGCTCCATCCTCTCTCACCATGCTCGCGCGAACACTGTTATTTTTGTCAGTCGTGGGGCGGGGCTTGGTGTTTTAGTTACAACTAAACAGTGCAGTATAGTGCAGTATAAAATTAAAAAACGCACACAAACTATCTCAGCCTGCCTTTTATCTTAATTTTTTTCCCCCCAGATGCATTTCTAATATTCAAACAAATTTTCTTTTTCACTTCATTATCTTGATATACAATGTTTTTGTTTTTTCACATTTGTATTTTTTCTTTTTAGGCACGGAGCAGGAAATCTTTTGGAGCTAGATTCATGCAGAGCTCACTTAATGTGTCAGCATTTGTGTGCTGATCGCTAGGGCACAACTCCAAGCTAGCCAGTATAAAAAGTGGTATGCTGTTTGGCAATGGTTTGAATACATAGCCGCTAACAAAAGATTAATCTGACTCAGACAGTAACAAGCGGTTAAATTAATTAAACGTTGCCTATTGTGGTTTCCACCAAGCATAACAGTTGCTTTTAAAGTGGTTGGAAAATGGGCTAGGTGGTGAAGTTATATCCCAATAATATACAGAATGGCGCAATCAGCTTGATCTGTTTCTCTTACGAGGAATTAAGTAGGGAAAAACAAATTTCACACCGTTTCTACATTGGCAACAAGTTTGTTTGGCGGTCTGCCTGCCTTTTAAAAGGGGTTTACTGTACACTCAAACACCTGTAATTATAGAATTCTTACAAAGTTTGCGCTCTCTTTATTTGACTCGGGTTGATTGACACCAGAGACATTTAAAAATGTAATATCTTAACCCCCAGCACGAATGGTGTTGAGATCTTGCGTGTGAAATGTCGTGGCAGTACTGAGCGTCAGCCCGAGGCGTCAGGGTGTGACGTCCCACCTCCTCAGCCGAATCAGTTGACTTCAAAACATCAACAGAGACCAGTTTGTGGCAGTAGATATGCTAAAGATCACGCATCATGCAAACAGCAACAAAAAGACCAGTGAGGTGCATGACATGACATGTCTAGTCCTGCAGAAGGAACAGTCAGATTTTAGAGCGCTGCCCCTGGCTATAGACCTGGGAAACACTCACCAAGAAGTACAGCGACAGAGATGTGTTACATGAAGAACTTCAGTGGACAAAAGAGAACAGTATCAAAGAGTGACTTCAGTTAGGATTATAGAATTAACTTCAGTGATAGTAATGTGCTTCATTTTAATGAGAGATACATTTCACACTTAGTCATTGGTGTCTCAAAGGGTCAATTTTGTTTGCTGTAAATGCTCTGAACATTGGACTTTTAACTTGCAGTATGCATGCAAGGTTCATTTAGTTTTTTGTTTTATTGTATGTTATAAAATATGTATACGGTATGTCTACAATGATGATAATATAGCTCAATGATATGAAGTTTTGTGGGAAATTTCCGTTCACAGCATTTCTTCAAATTTGCCAACTATACAGACATTTTCTGTTATGTAATATAATTTTAATACATAATTACATGTATTATTTTAGTGTAAATGCAAGGTGGAGTGAGACACTTTTTTTTTTCCCCCCTAAAGTCATTTCACTTTTTTTAAATGCTGGCTGAATTGTTACTTTACACTTTTGTGGTTCAATTAAATGTTTGGTTTAAATAAAGAACTGAAATAAAAGAATGAAACTGAAAGTGAAGCACATATTAACGGCAGGTGAACGGCAAGTCTTTCAGCCAATAAGAGAGGTAGTTCTGTGCATAATTTGCATATTGCATCAGCTGCATCCTGCTTAAACACAGTCAGTAGTCCAGTATAAAGTGTATCTGATTAAACAGCATTAAAGCTAGCATTAGAACTGTTTGCACAGTCTTAACGTAATTTATTTTAGTATTTCAGTACTGAAATACCGTGTTGACTCACGGTTTATTGCTAATAGGAATTATGTTATTTCAGAGTTTCCAACTCATTAGATAATGTGACCTTTTGTGTGTTTATGGGTGGGCGGGTTAATGGATGCATCATTGCGATGTGATGCATAATCTAACTAGTTTATCGACTTCTGCAATCAGAATTATTCCGCAATTTATCATAGAGGCTGATAGTAAGCCAGTCTAGTCTGTGCCTTTCCCAGATGTTTACCTTAACTGTTAGCAAGTGAATAGCTGGATTGTCTCAGATCAGTGATTAAATAAAGCTTTCTTTGGCTGTGCTTCTCAGCTGTACATGTGCTAGCCCAAGAATTTAGTTTCTTTAAGTTTCCCTTTCCTCAGCTGACTTTTAGGTTGGAAAAAAGTCCAGCTGTGTCTGTTTTTGTATGTGTGTGTGTGTGTGTGTGTGGCCCTAAAAATGGCCTGCCTTTCCTGATTGTGAGAGTGTTTTTCACTATTTTCCTTACCTAGGAGAAACAAACCATAGCAATAATTTCAAACGTGCTGCATTTGTAAATAAATTCACTTTGGCTAGATGAAGACAATAAAATATCTTCCTGAGTGCATTTCTAATATGATTTTGTGCACTAATCTTTCTGTACTAACCACAGATAATGAGTGCATAGGCTTGAGGGGTTGTGGAAGAGCTGGGTTTTTTGGCACCCTGTCTGTGGAAAGGGGTTTGTACGAGCGGTCTCTTGATGAATGTGCAGTGCTCTCGCTGCATGCTGGAGGCTTTTCTGCGGTGATGTATTAGTGTGATTATGCAGAAGCTAAGTAATTGACCTGTTTAAAACTTTTGGGGCCAAAGCACTAATTTCTCAATATTATGGCATTAAAGTGGTGTATAGTTTGATACTTCATGCGATTTTATTTTTTATGTAGCACCTCTTGTTTTAAATCTTTCAATAAATTCTCTAAATGTTTGTATTTAAAGAGGAAATGCTACTCAGCCAAGATGTCTATATGTGTCCTGTCCTCCTTTCTTCTGGGTCAGAATGACCTGACGCAGGTACAAGGCCAAGGAAACTTGGTTAAATGTGCTTCAGATCATTCTGTTGCAGATCGTGAGCGCAGTAACGTAATTATCCACTTCAGCAGAATGAAATTTCTGCCATTATGTACTCGCCTTCATGTCATTCCAAACCTGTATGACTGACTTTCCTTCTTCTGTGGAATTCTCTTTTCCATGCCGCTACAGTGCAACTAACGCTTCAAAAAGCATGTGAAAGCATCATAAAAATACACCATTTTGCTTATTCGTTTAGCTTTCTGAAGCCGTGTGGTGCTGTTACCAAACCGTTCTTTTCATTATATCATATCAATGGTCAAAAAAAGGAAGCTGTACAGTTTCAGAATGACGGGTGGGTGCAAAATGATGACAGAAGCTTCTTTTTGGGGGCAAACGATTCCGTTTAATCTTCGATCATGAGAAATCTGCCTTGCTTCATTTGAACCACGCATTCCTGTGAAAAGATATGACGAGTTATGTTGCAAACTGTCTGAGACATGTTACAAAATTAAGCCCATTCAGCCACTTATTAAAGAACGAGCCAGCGAAAGAAAGGATTAAAGAGAAAAGAGAAGAGAACAATGTGATGAAACCGTTCTAAAGCAACATGTTTTTCCTCTTGGCATCACCGCTTCTGATGGAAGCTTGGGAGATTAAAGACACTGATATTAATTTCCTCTGTTTCCCCCCCCCTCTCCTCCAGGAGCGACGAAAGAGATCGGATCTGCATTGACCAGGATGTGTATGAGACACAGAAGCATTGAGAACAAGCTCAAACTGTTCACCACGTACGACTTTTTACATTTTCTTTTTCTTTTTTATAAGATCAGTAGTTGAATTGGTAATAAAGATATTTTACAGCGCAATAACTATATATGTGTGTGTGCAGGGCTCTCATGGATAACTTGATCACTCCTCTGGAGCTGAAAATTGAAGAGTGGAAAAAGGTTGCCAGTCAGCTGGATAAAGACCATGCCAAAGGTATCGGCCTCCTTCCCTATGTGATCTAATCAGAATTCAACAGGTTTAGTGTTTAATCTTTGTGTGGAAAAAGTTCCCGTACGGCAGGAGGTAAAGTATCGTTTAATCCTTTAATGGAGGTTTTTTCAAAGTAAATGGGTTGATTTTTAAAGGTAGAGTTGACCTGAAAATGAAAAAAATCATATTCAAGTAGAATGAAAACAATAACTGAAAAAACCCAGACTGGTGTGTTCAGTCTGCATCTATTAATAATACACACAAACCAACCATTTAATAGTTCATTAAAATGGTAATGGCATTCAATATATCTCTGACCTTTGAGATACAAGTTAATTATACTATGAAGCTGTTTATGTAGAAGTCTTAAGAGTGCAAAAATGCCCATAAAAACAAAGTTATGATTGTTACTAGCACAAAAAAACTGGTTGACCTTATTGCCAAAAAAAAGTATATCACCACCCCTGTCGGAAAACCTGTCCTATTAGCTGCACACTGTTAATTATTAAATGGCTCTTAACTCTGTGGGAGTCCCTCAGACAGTTATATTAGAGCTCACAATGGATTATTTATTCATAAGAACAATCCATTATGTCATATAACAGATTAGGCATTCAATCAGCTAGCTTGCAGCTCGCCAGTAAACGCGGCTACACGCACACTATCTCCAACACGTCTCTGTCTGAGGTTGCTAAGGGGTCGTTTCATTTGACATCATTGTGAATCATTTATTAGCAGTGCTTGCTAAGACAGGCAACGTTGTTGGGGATAGGTAGGGATTTGAACCGCAGCCTTTATTAACATTTAGCTCTTGCTTCCACTGCAGAGGCTAATATTCCTCTTTCCCTGCCTTTGTTGTTGTTTTTAGAATATAAGAAAGCACGAGCAGAGATCAAGAAGAAATCTTCAGATACAATTAAACTGCAGAAGAAGGTTAAAAAAGGTAAGAACCGATGCTTATCATTGAACGAAAGTCACTGAGGGTGAACACCTTGCGTAAATACTCTTTTAAATTATGTTCTGTGAGTTGCAACATATGAAGTCCTGTTGTCTTGTTACACACTTGCACACTCTGTCTCAAATTACTGCCTCAGATCTCTTTGTCTAAACACAATAGGACATGCCCGTGACTTCTGCTGGCGCCACACCCCGTGTTGTCATAATACCACACCCTGTGTTGTCATGGCATCAGCCTTGGCCATCTTGCCCCTGGTCATAATGCGCTTTGAACTGAATGTTCATCTGAAATAGTCCTTCAGTGTTTATTTTTACGGCTTTACCGAAAAAACTAGATCTACATGAAAATCAATACAATCAGTACTGAATGATGAGGCCATAGTTTCACCAACAGAAATTTGAAACGCCTATGAAAGATCATTTGCATGTCATATTTCACCCCAAATATTTAGCATAAAGAATCGTTAAGATTGTTTCCATTATTTTTTTTTATAAGTTAAGCACATTCATCCCAGAAATTCTCAAAAATTGTGTTAAAAAAAAACATATAGTATCATAGTATTTATTAATATTTTAAATCAGTTTTTTCAAAGTTTATTCACTTATTTATTTAATAAAAAATGAATGCATTTATTTTTAATAATAAAGTAATTTAGTATCTACACTTGTATTATTAAATTCTAATTTCTGTTTAATATTGTGAATTATTTTTAATAGGTTTGGTTTTAATGAATAAAAATAGTAAAGCATGTTATGGTAATGAACATTTGGGGAAATAGAGGAGTATGTATTATTCTCATGGCAGTAATATTGCAATGCAAAAAAAATTGGATAAGTAACTTTTATTTTCTTTTTTTACAAAATATAATTACTTTGTTTTTTATTTAATGTGGAACTTGGTTTAGACATGTGACATTAAAGGGTAACTTCACCCCAAAATGAAAATGTTGTCACTACTCATGTTGTTCCTAATCTGAAAAAGCTTCTTTCGTCTTCGGAACACAAATTTAAAACCTATTTCTTATGCACTCTGACCCTCCCAAAGACAATGCAGAAACGTAACAAGGAGATTGGTTAAATAATCCATGTGACATCAGGGGTGACGCGAAGGATCGCATCCGGTTGATGTCACATGGATTATTTTACTGATCTCGTTGCTGCGTTTCTGTGCGTTGATTGTGTTAATTGCACTGCTGTCTGTGGAGCTGTCAGAATGCATCAAAAATATCCTTGTGTTCTGAAGACAAACAAAGCTTTTACGGGTTTGGAACAACATTGGGGGTAAGTGATTAATAACACTTATTTTCATTTTGGGGTGGAGTAACCCTTTAAGCTTTTTGTATTAAATGATTAACAAAGACTTTAAATAAGATTTGAATACTGTTGGAATCATTTTAAGAGGGCTGGGATGAAACAAGCTTAAGATGGAGGAAGAGACTTGAGGGATAAATGGAGCCGTGATGAATTGAATGCATGGAATAGAGGCAGCGAGAGAGATAAATGCGTATGCAGATGTGTTCTGTCATTATGGTGGGTGTCGTCTGCTTCAGCTGTGTGGGCAGCAGTAAGAGACGGATTCTTCACTTCTGCTCTGGTCTGTTTGAGGGGTCAACGCTCCCGCTGCTCTATATTCTGCATCCACCCTCATGCAAACGCTTACTCAACATTTCCAGAGGATGGGATAAAATGACTTGTGCATTTTCTGTGTGCTCGTGAAGAAAAACCCCTGATCGAACTCTATTTATAAGTGCCAAGGACCCTCAAGTATGATAATATATCCTTTTCGAGTAGCCCCTGGCTAATAAATAATGACAGTTAAATATAGCTATATCTACACAATTTTTTGGTAATAAATAGTACTTTATATTCGGTAAAGATGGATCAGAAGTGATAGTACAATAAGTAGTGCAACAGTATTCAACATTAATAATAAGAAATGTTTCTTGAGCA
>JAUMHR010000099.1:3874303-3886995 GCA_032361145.1 Enteromius fasciolatus | reverse complement strand
CTTAATCTTCTGTTTTGAGCTCAAAGCAATAAAGTTCTTTCGAAAAGATTACTTTTAATAATACAGAATGCATATACTTTCATATATTAAGCCATAAAGTGTCGGACTGAAGGTTTTGTGTAGGAGATTTTATGTTTATAACATCTGTGTAATATCTGTACATTTGAAGCAAATTAAATTTTGATCTTTTCAGTGCCTGCATATAAAATCACCCTTCATTCAGTCACTAAACAGCAAACAATCTTGCAATCTGGGGAATATGATTTGCAAATTTGTTTTGAATGTGGGTGGGCTGAGTATTTTTAGATGAACTGAGCTAAATGTGTTTGGCATGAAAGTCTTAAATGAGCATTAATTAGAGGAAGCAGTGCAACAAGGTCGGCCTCGGTTTGGTGTTTTAGACAAGAATGTCTGGAACGAGGATCTTGATGAAAATGTTTTGAATAGTAAATGTGCATCAGAGATGCGACGAGCAGATCCCAGCAGTGATTCGAGCATCTCGCTCTAATCAGCACTAGCTAAGAAAGGGCATGTGAATTATAGATACATCTCTGTGAAAATTTCATGAAAATGTTATTCATGCGTTCAGATATGTCAAACACCGACCGCAACATTGGCCAGAGATCATGACGAATTCTGCGTACTGAGAAAGAGAGAGAAGGTTAAAGGAAACTGTGCGCCGCATCACTTTAAGTTAAATTAGCAGACTGAATTCAGTCAGATCCACGGAAGAAAAGACAACAAGTTCTTTTGAAGTCAATTTCAGGAGCTATTTCCATCACCTGCCTCACCAGGACTGCAATTAGACTCATGCTTTGCAAATCAGAGCCAATTATGTGCGTTCAGTAAAAGCACTTTTTTTTTAGTGTAAGAACAAAATGAGCTTGCCGTGAATATATCTGATGTGTTTCGTGGAAATGAGTAAGCATTTCCTTGGAGCTCGACCCACATGGGGAGCGACCACCAGCAGTTAAATTGGGATTTTTGAAGCGGGGACTGTTCACAAGTTTGCGGTCGGTATGATATTTTAAGAAACTACTTTTTTATTTGTGCTAGGATGCATTAAATTTAATTAAACAATGGAAAAATTGCCATTTATAATGTCACAAAAATATATATATTTTAAATGAATGCTGTTCTTTCTGAACTTTCTTTACCATCCAATAAATAAATAACAGAAAATTGTAATAATTTCACTGTTTATTTTAATATTTTTAATTATTGTTAGTTTTTAATTCATGTTTAACATTAAACTTAAATAATATTCATAATATTACTGTTTTTTAACAGTTTTTAATAGAATTAACACAGAAAATTGTAATAATTTCACTGTTTATTTTAATATTTTTAATTATTGTTAGTTTTTAATTAATGTTTAACATTAAACTTAAAAAATATTTCATAATATTACCATTTTTTAACAGTTTTTAATAGAATTAACACAGAAAATTGTAATAATTTCACTGTTTATTTTAATATTTTTAATTGTTAATGTTTAATATTGACATTCATTCAACTGTAATAATATTTTATAATATTACTGTTTTTTTGTTACAGTTTTTTTAATACAATCAACGCAGAGAGAGAAACTAAATTGACAAAATGTTGTGCTATTATGAGGTATTTATACCTTTATACCTCATTTAAATACTGTAAATACAGTATTTAAAGTAAAGCAGTGCACTTTTATTCATTAAAATGAATGGCAAAGTGTGCCACTTTAGACCTCTACAAATATTTGTCAGAAAACAAGCAGCAAAATCAAATAAACTCACATGTATAATCAATACACAAATATTACTCAAGTCTATATGGTATATATTGGCTTGACTCCGTTTAACCCAGCCTGCAGCTTATTTACAGAAGTGCTCTTGTTCATTGTACAATGTCCGTGACAGTGGTCAATATTGCTAGATGAAGAGAACATTCATTTGATGGATGAAATTTCAGTGAGCTTTAAGCCAAGTCATCGGGTTATTATATGCTGTGTGTTTTCTATCAATAATAAATGTTCCTTTCTTCAGCATTTGCTGAAAGGAATATTTTCTATATAAGAATGCCTGACCTCTGCCATGAGTTATGGGTTAATTTAGTCTTCCTCTATGTGTGTGTGTGTGTGTGTATGTGTATATGTTGATGTATTAGACTGAAATTGCACCCCCGCTCTCACTCTTTGCAGTAGCTTGTCTAAAAAATTACGCAGAAAACACACACAAAAAATTATAATTAAATATTAAACAGTCCAGCACCTAAGGGGAAATGCTTCTAGTGTTAGACTTTATAATAAGGACAGAATTTTCACAAATATTTGCTGTGTACTTGTGTAATATTCTGCTCATTTAAATTCCAAATCGCTTTTACTTTAGTTTACGAATCTAAGTTCTCAAAGCCTTCAGAAGAATCTTGTATTCAGCTGTTTTCTGTTGTGGCTTTTACTGCTTAAAACGACCCCTACTAAACCTCATTATCAGCCAGCAGCTATTCACATCCACAACATGTCTTCCACATCAAGTGTTTTGTCTATGTGACGGTATTGGTTTAAGGCATTAAGAAATGTGGTTTATTGCATAAAGCAAAATATCACAAATTCATGTTCTTTAATTATATTGCACTGGGTTTAAAAAACACAGTCAAAGTTATTCATCGTTTTTTTTTAACCTTGGCCCACTGTAAGCCACTATAACAATCAGTTTCAGATCTTAGTGTGTAAAATGTAATTAGGTTTAAACAGTAAGCCTCTTCTCCTGAGCTATAAAAGAGCAACTTCAGTGCAGCAAAACAAAACCCATGCAGTAACTTGCAGTGGCTTGTGTAACATTTAACTAATGTTAAAGCTGTGATTTCATTTGATGTGATAAAATGGAGATGTATTTTCCATGCTTTATCTAGCTTAGTAAATGCATTACTGGCAAGTTGTGGTAGTGCACATTGGTGTCAGCTTGTATAGTTCATGAGTCGTTGCTCGTAACCCCTGGGGTCAAGTTCTTGAATTAATGAAGGAACCTTTTGCTGCTACAATATGACGTCTGACAAGACTTTTCCCACTGCATGCCAAAATCCTTCAGTCTCTTGCTTTTCAGGTCGTTATAACAGTCGGACATATATTATATGATGCATTTTTGGAGCATTTTTTTGTAATGAAATAAATGAAAAAAAAAAATCTAACCATAAATTATATTTTCTCACACATTTACAAATATTTCCAAAGATTGTCCAAAATATTTGCATTAAATATTTAAAAAAATTAATTTTAAGATTGGATTTTTTTTTTTTTTAATTTGAAGTACATTTTGTATTTTTTTTTTTTTATAAAGCTTTAGCGAATATATTTCATTTTTATTATATTTCATGAAGCTGTACAGTTTATATACATGTTTATGTATTTATAGGTATATTTTCATATGTTTAAATTTCATTTCTTTTTCTTTTTTTACCCTTTGAATTACATTTTGTAATATAGATTTTTTTTACTGTGAAGGTTAAGCGAAATAAATTTTCAATTTGAAAAATATATTCCCTTAAACTGCACAGTTTACATTGCATAAATATTTAGAAATATATTTTCAGATACTGTAATTAAAGAGATTTTATTCAGATTTCTATGATCTCTTTTTCATTTCTTTTTTTGATAGTAAGGGAATGGGTTGTAAATGGTAACTTTAGCAATGCTCTTGTTCAGTAATTGATCAGTTTGTTTATAAGGATCTATATCCGTTGGAAGAGCTGAGGTATAGCGTTTAAAGCACAATGCTTCGATGCTGATTCTCTGTTTTTGACTGACTTTTTGCTGGCACAGGCCAAGTCATATCCCATCATGCCTTTCTTCTTGTCATTGTGTCATCTTGTCTCAACCGATTTGGCCGAGAATGGAGTATTACAAGCTTTTATTGTGCATCAAATAAAAGCTTGCTTTTCCATCTACAGTATTGAACATGTTGGAAGCCCACTGTTGTCAGTCAGCTTCAGCGGGGCTCAGAAGTACACAAGCCCTCCATTTTCTCCAATATCTCTGGCTCAGGCCTAATCAGGCATGACTGATCCTTGAATCATTTACAAGAGGAACCGTTCCATCGCATAGAGTTCTGTTTTTTCGCCTGCTTGATTCTGCCAACAAACAACACGCACGGATCAAGAGAGACCCCTGAAAGCCTCACATCCAGAAGAGCTGCTTATGTGGTCTCGGGCAAAGAAAAGAAAAAAACTAATCAGTGTTCAGCCCTCGTTTTTGGCACACAGATTCATTTTAGGCTATTCACCAGACGAGATACTGTACATATAGAGCTTTAAAATCTCTTTATGATCCCGGCGACTTCACATCTCAGACCTCGTTGTGTTCTGTCTGCTTGTTAACCAGAAGACTTACAGGGTCATTCCTCTTCCTTTTGAAGTCTGTAACTCACAAGTATTTAATGTGCTTTTGTTGAAATTTAAGTTTTTCATTAAAATGGTATATCAGACTTTTTGGAATATGGCCTGGTCCAGCTCAGATGCTTGTACGTTATAATTAATAAACTGTAATTAACCTAGCTTGTCTAGGGCATATTTTAATATACATTTTTTTTAAATATTAGATGTTTCAAAAATGCATTAACATCTCAGTTAGTTAAGATGTAATTATGGCTTGATTATTTACACAATTTAGCAAAAATAAAGGTCATGAAGGAACAGCAAAAGAGACAGGGAAACTTATTTACTAATTTAATTTTCAGTTTGCAAGGACACCGTTTTTATTTATGCCTCTTATGGATATTTAAAAGCAGTGAAATTTTGATCATTTATTTTTAAGACAGGTACTGTATGATATCTGTCTGTAAATAATGTGAATTTAATATTTAATCCATTACATTTATACATAGATGATGAACATCATACTGTAGGAACAACCTATCTGGAGTTTGACTGACTGGGGTAGTCCACACTGGTTTTCTTGGGTAAAATGTGTGCAGTTATGAACAGATAGTATAAACTGTGTAATTCTGAGTAAATTGGCCATGTGCTGTCCAATCGTAAATTGATTTAGGAATAGTACATTACATCAGTGCAGAAAAAACCCATTTGCCTCTGTCCTCAGGTATAGCATGTAATCCTGAAGGAGAATGAATGAGAGCGCTGTCCTGTTATCACTAGTGGCTGTATCTGATAGGAAAATCACCACTTAATGGGAAGATAATGTGTCAATTAATTCTCCCTTAATGGCAGCAAAAAAAGGTGAAAAGAAAAGAAGGTAATTGTGTTACTTTGGGCTCAGCTCCTTTATCCTTGTCAAAAACATCCAAGTCATGTGTTCCTGCTGCTGTCTTGAGTGCTGTTATTCAGATAGACCTGTTGATGTATCTTCTTCTTTGTGCATTGCTCAATAGTGCCTTCGATTGTCATGAACAATACACGTGGAACACACAACATTATTATACATTATTTATTTAACACACACTTCATATTTGCACATATTATCATACATATACAAACACTTTGTACACTATTTAGTATATTTGTATATTATTCTTTTTATTATTTGTGTCTTGTCTTGTTCTGTTGCACTGTAGAGCTCTGTGACTAAAGCAGATTCCTCGTATGTGTAAACATACCTGGTAATAAAGCTCATTCTGATTCTGATTCTCTCAAGAGTTACTGTCTGGGGTTGCCAATTATTTAAAATCCCCCTATCGGTGCTTGATGCTTAAAGAACACAGTTTTTCTGAACAGTGTTTTACTTAATCTTCACAACCTGGCAACCATGTGGTATTAACTGAGGCTTATATTAAGCAATTCATAAAGAAGAAAATAGCTCTGATGAGCTGAAAACGTTGACAAGTAAACAGTAAATTGTAATGTAGCACTCTCGCTCACATTAAAATGTGTCTGCCATCAAACCTTAATAATAAATCCAATCCAAACTGTAGTAAATCTAAACATGGGTCTTGACTATATTGTGGTTGCCAAATCTTTTTTGTTCCTGCATAATAGGAAAACATAACAATAAACAATTAATAATTAATTACATTTATAGCACTAGGCACTCAATGTATTTTAGAAGATTTTCACTCTTTTTTGTGCTTTGTCTGGGCAGTGAAATGTCTCAAATAACAATAATCATAATCATGATTATATTTTGCGAAAAATAATTGTGATTATCAGTTTCACCATACTGAAAACGCACACTGAGTCAGAACTTTTTTTTTTTGCATATTTTTCATCAAAATGCATGCAACAGATGCGAAAACGCCGAAAATCGAATCTGATTGAGATTGATTTTTATATGACAGATGAAAGTTTCGATGTATTTTTCACCGCTGACTGTTTCTGGACTCAGTGTGCAATGGCCTTAAGTTTTCATTGAATAAAACCACTGAAATTCACAGTAAAGTTCGGAAGAGTCTAGCAATAACACTTAATTAATGTAATGAAAGTACTGATAGTTGCTTGTCACGTGATGATTCTAGTTTTAAATTACCCATAAGATTCACCACGGTCAAGAGGTCTTGAGCTTCACGGACACAGAAACAGTCTCTTGGGGTAATGTATGTAAAAGAATGTATTCTTTTCTTTCACTCTTCAATAGATGATTGGTTACTTGACCCTTTGAGGTCTCCGTTCCGAGTGGTTCCTTGAAAAGCATCTTTGCAAATGTGCCTCACGATTAGTACAGCAGCTTTCCACGGCATCAAAATGCACAATGAACCAGAAAGCTGAAACTGAATTAGATTTTTTTCTTATTTTTCTTAAGTTTTCAAAATTCAATATCCACTTGCATAAAACGGCTGAAGGTAAAGCTTCAGAACTAGTCAAAGGGAATTTCTTGTAAGATGTTAATATGATTATTAAAGCTTAAGACTTTGAGTCTGTTCGCCTTTTTGAATTCGCCCAGGCTCAGAGATGTAAAGATGGGATGTTAATGAAATTTCTCTACATCTCTTGCTTGAGTTAATTACAAATCCTTCACCTTATGAAATCTTTTAAAGCTCGCTGTAGTCTTTTGATTTCCCGCCGCTGTCATTTGAATACATTTCTGAGTGAGAAGTTTCTGCATAAAATCAGAACATCTCAGAGGAGCATATTTTCAGTCTGGCTTTTAACACGATAAATCTGAGCGTAATCCAGCAAGCACATCTTGTTCCCTACAGCATTTACACTTAGCCTCTTTTAATGAGTGTCTCTAAGGGTTTCCACTAATCCTGCTTAATCTCCTTTAATGGTGTGATGTATCCAATAACCAATTCAGCCCGCAGGACCGGATCGCCAGAGGGTCTGCATACTGGACCGCAAACATGAGGAACTTTGGAGAAATGTATTTTGCATTCACAGCTTCCAATTGGGGGAAAACATTCATGTGCATTGAAAACGAGCTCGGAGAGGGTGGATAGTCCTGATAGACATGGATATGGTGTGCATGTGAAGCGTCAGATATCCATTTTAGATGTTAAAACATTGTAAAAGCAGCATTTTGGCTGGCGAGCCTGGTCCTGCATGCTTTATCCATGGCTACTTCACAGCTACTGTATTAGACTTCTGCGGCTTCCAAAAAAGCTGTGAATTGGCTGTGAAGTGCATGAACTACAGATGTTTTTCCTTTTCATTCGGTTACGTTCGACTGTCTCTGATGATATGTCATTGCACATTTCTCCTGTCAAGCCTTCTGTTGCTCAATTAAGTCCTTAAATCAGGATGTCAGGCATTCCTCTACTGAACCTTTTAAGCACTGAATGACACTTGGAGACAACTTGGCACATATTTTTGATACCATAATTGATAGGCGCTGCATGTATGAAGACACCTTTGAAAAATAATGAGCATGTCAGATGCTTTATTTAGTGGTTCTTCACACCCTTTTCAGTGGCTCCAATTGAGATATCAGTGCCGTTGTTCATGCTGTCCCTTGACTTGGGCTGAAATGCAAGTCGAAAATGCAACCTTGATCCATTTATAAACTCTTGTCAACTGAAAACCCACAGTTGGCTTCACTTATAGGCTATTTTGGCTTTGCTAATGAAGCAAAAGGCCCTGGAGGTGCTGTACTATCGTGTATGTTCTGCGCATTGATATTGAGTGTGAATTTGATAACTGAGTCATAAATTCAAATTAGACTATTAGATTATGGAAATCAACATCTAAGTGACGGATTCAGAACAGTGCCTCGTTGCTTTTCTCCTTAGATCTCAGTCCCACACTTAAAAATAAAGGTTTTAGTTAAGAGTTAACAGTCCGCTGCCTGGAGAATGTTTCTATGTTATAGCTTTTTCTGACAATGAACAATTTTCATTTTTTTGCACTCTATATATATATTCATATTACATTTTATTGCTTATTATTTAATATTTATATAATAATATACTTTTATTTTAATGCTGTCAAATGATTAGTCGTGATTAATAACATAAAGAATAAAAAGGTTTGTGTTTACTTAATGTGTGTATACAGTTTATGTTTATTATATATACATATATATTAAGGAACACACAGCCATTTAAAAAAAATGATGTATAAAATAGGCATGTTTATAGATAAAAAACATATGCATATGTGTGTGTGCATTAAAATTGACAATAAATATACACAGTGCACACACATATTATGGAAACACTTTTATTTCAGATGCAATTAATCATGATTAATTATTTGACAGCGCTAATTTATTTATATTGCACCTGTATTTTTATATCGTTTAATTGTGCATTAAAATATAATTGATAATTAATTGTCATTGGGAATAATAAGAAAATAAGTTATACATAAATAATAAATCAAATATCTGAACATTATAATATAGAATTTATGTATACACTATATTTTATTAATATATCTCTCTTTGAAAGGGAGATTCTCTGTTTTATAACAGCATGTGGATTTATTTTTATTTTCTTTCTCCCAGTAGAGAGGTGAGTGTGACCTTGGCACAGAGTATGTGAAGAGGAACTATTGTGCCAGTGACCTTTCAGCAATTTCCAAGTGTTCGGATCAGCTAGGATATTCAGAAACAGTTAGCATCAGATTAGAGGGGCAGAGTGATCCAGACGAGTCCCGGTGGCAAGTTCCGACACTAAAATGTCACAGGCCAAAGGGTTCGGAAATGTGGATGGTGAAGTATTTTTAGGTTGACGAGTCAGAATTAGAACTTTCCTTCAGCAAGATGTGAAAGTACACAGCCGCTGATAAGAGACCGCACTTGCAGCACTCTATGTGGGCTTTTATGTGTTTTATTGTCAATTATGTTTGATGGAAAGGCAGGTATACAGTCACCTCACCATATGGCTGTCGGAAATGGAATTGCCGTGTGGATGTCACATTCATTGCCTTAACTGGATTTGCTCAGCCGACCAGCTTGCAGAGATGACCCCCCTTCGGCCTCATACAGCTCTTAAAGAGAGTCAGAATCCATGTGAATGTTTGGCTGAATGGATTTCAGAGGCCGGTGCACATATATCTATCTCCACAGCTCTTATATTGCCGTTATGACAGCAGCACTACAAATGACATTACCAGTTTTATCGTCATGAGATATGAAAGATTGCAGTCTAATTCACTAGCATGACTACTTTGGAGTACAGATCGTATCCGTTTGTATAAAAAATTCATAATGCTTAATTTTATAGAACAGATAATCCGAAAAAGTTCTGTCGTTTATTCTAAAATTCTGTCTGTTCCTCACAGAAAGCTGCCATACAGTATGACTTCAGAAGACTTAGTAATATTTTTTACTATCATACACAATATGGACTTCTTATATCTGTCATTTTTTCTCGTTTTGGAGCTGCAGTTTTTTGTTTTTTTGCTGAATAACTGCAGACCCATTTGTACAAAAGCAGGTCTATTTTTTATCTGAATGTCAACAGTATATTGATATTAGTGCTGTCAAACAATTAATTGTGATTAATCGCATACAAAATAAAAGTTTGTTTACATACTAAGTGTGTGTACTGTGTATATTTATTAGGAATATATAAATACAAACACATGCATTTATATATTTAAGAAAAACATACTATATCTATATATTACATATATTTATATATATATCATATACAATGATATAATAAAAATCTATAAAAAATAAACAAATATTTTTTTAATTATATACATGCATTTGTGTGTATTTATATGCACAATAAGCACAGCACACACACACATAGTATGTAAACAAAGACTTTTATTTTGGAAGTGGTTTATCGTTTGATAACACTAATTGATATATTAAGGCATATACAGTAGATGTAGCTTCCCTTATGGATATTTTTTTACTTAAGAAAACAAATAAAAAAATAGTGAATTAGATTATACATCTTCCTTCCATCAACGTGTTCTTTCTGCTTCACTCTCAATTTGTAGCTCAGTTTTTTTTTTTTTTTCGTTTTTCTTCTTTAGACCACATTTTTCATAGGCAATGTGTCTCAATGATAAAGACCTAGGGTTAAACACATTTAACATGGGAGTGAAAAGCCACATTGATTATGAAAAAACATGTACTGCCAAATATCTTATCCAAGAAATCGGATGTTTTCAGTCCATCCATAGAAGCATCATATCTTCTCTAAATCGAATTCTGTGGTTTTTTTCCATACCGGCAGACTTCAAGGACATCCTAGGCTTTCTGTATAGCATTTCTTTGATGAGACGCTATACTGAGCCTCAGTTCTGCGTTTGCTATGAGCTGTAACCGGTACAGGTTGGCAGAGTCTTTGAAAAGCAACATATGCATTTGTGTTTGTGCATGATTTTGCACTTGCACATTTGAGATTATTTCTTTCATTTTAAACAGTTTTCTGATTATCTGAAGTTTGCATTTAATTGCAAACAATTTTTTTGCCTGAAGACACAGAGCGATGTTTGGCAGTGCAGAAATCACCTCCACTCTGCTAGGATGCTCTGGGCTGTTCAGGCAAATCTCTGTGATATTTATCTCTCCACATTTCTTTCAGTATAGGTTTTTATGTAAGTATTTATGGTCTGCCAGGTATGTTTAGTCTGAGGCATATACGTCTAACCATTAAAAATAGTGAATTGTGTTTGCGTATCTTGTGCATTAGTGTGTTTGTTTGGGAAGAATTGACTTTTGAAGTATTTTGTTTTCCTACTATGGAAGTCAATGGTGACCTAAAACAGCCTGGGGCCTGTTCCATAAAACAAGTTAACCAAATAAGCCAGGCTTTTGGCAGATAGCCTGACTTATTTCAAACCAAATTAATCGGCAATAAGTCAGACTTACTGAAATAAACCTGGCTTATTTGGTAAACTTGTTTTATGGAAGAGGCCCCAGGTTACAAACTTTTACGGTAATTAGTAATTTCGGTAGTATTGTGTATTAACCATTAATTAATGCTTAACTAATGCATTATTTTGGACCCCTATTCTGAAGTGTTACCAAAATTTCTACCTTTGTGTTCGGCAGAACAAAAAAATGTTTAAGAAAGGTGACTCTACATTTTAAGAAAAATGTGCTTATTTCTTATCCAAGTAATGATTCAATACTGTAATAAAACCACATTAGTGGTCCTAAAAACAGGCTTTGTTTTCTATATGAAAAATAATTAGTTAGTGCGAGTGAAACATAACCCAAACATGTTGACGGGTTTCCTAGGGTTCACCCAGATGCTGGCGTGTGAGTGAGCAGTGGATCAAGTGAGAGAGAGACTTATTGTGTATGTGAGTGAAGAGAATGATTGTGTCGGAGGAACTGGTCCAAGTCATGTAATCTTGCCCTGTGTGTGTTTGCTAGTCTTTGTGAGTGTGTGTGTGCAGTACACAGTTGAAGAGGGCTTAACAGATTGCTTGCCCATTGAGGTCTGACCTTTACTGTCAGTAGAACACTATAAAGCCCAGCGCTGTACCCTACAGTCAGGCAGAATACTAACTAGGCCAAGTCCAGCTGTGCCGGCCGTATCTCTTTGCCCAAGGTGGGGATGTGAAACTGAAGATTTCACAGCCATGTCAATGTAATGTGGAGATTTTGAGGGGCCTTTGAACTGCCCCGAAGGATAACCTCCTGGCAAAATAAGATCTAGTTTTCATCACACAGCTGGGAAGACGGATCAGAGTACAGAGACAGAAAGTGTGGCCCGGAACTGATCACTGAAAAAGCCAAAGACAACGGAAAATAATGGACTGGCTCGGGAAAGCACACAGTGTGCTTCTAAACCGAGAGACGTAAGATTAAAAATGGATCAGTAAGGCTGACTAGTCAGTTAGTGAGTTAGGAAGCATATTAATTGTCGACGCATGTCAAAATTCATTTACTTTAAGTTAAACTGTAGATCATTTTATGGTAACGCTTTATTTTATCGTCTGTTAGTTACATGTTACGTGTACTTACTATAGCACTAACAATAAATTATGCATAGTTGCATTCAACTAACCCTAAACCAAATTAATTGTAAATATAACAGTAATCATTAAAATATTTTGCCATATAATTATATCTGCATATATATATATATAAAATTATATATGCATGAAAAATTATGTATGAAAAAGAAGAATGAACAACATTTATAATACAAAATAAAAAAAATATTTATTAATAAAATGTATGATACACACACACCTATTACTATGTATGAGTATATTATAATAAATATATGATATATTACATCATATAAATTTATGTATTAATTAGTGCTGTCAACGGATTAATCATGATTAATCACATCAAAATAAAAGTTTTTCTTTATATAATATATTTGTATATACTGTGTATATTTATT
>JAUMHR010000099.1:3861913-3874203 GCA_032361145.1 Enteromius fasciolatus | reverse complement strand
ATGTTCAGTGCTTTGCTACAATCTGTATTGTTAAAAGCGCTATATAAATAAAAGTGACTTGACTTGACTTGACTAATAACCCAGTAACCAATGTAATCGGAGGCACAGGGAGGTAGCTCTGAACACTTTTTTCTTTTTTACCTCTAGAGTTGAGACCTCCAGGGGGCCGTTGTCTTGACCCACAGTCACAAACTCAACAGTGACATGCTTCTTCTCCGTCCTGCGAGAAGAAGCTGAGCGGCGGGTGAAGAGCGGGAAAGCTCGGGCGATGGCACACGCTGAAGCAAACACATCAGAGCGCTCGCACACCATCTAAACAGATAATGTCAAATTTTAAGAAATGTTTCAAGTTGAGCTACATCAGCAACATTTGTGCCACAATACTACAATACAAAATAATTTATCTCAGTTTTTAACATTTAAAGTGTTGTGGCAGTATTTTAATGTTTATTACTTTCTCTGATCAGACTGTGGTATCAGACATAGAAGACAGATCTGACTCATATGAAATTACACAGTCTTACAAAATGTGGGTAATTAAATTTGGATAAATGAAACGTTTGTAAAATAAGTCTCATACCAAGGCTGCATTTATTTGATTAAAAAAAAGAAGGTGACATTAAAAAAACATATTGTGACACATTACAATTTTAAATCATTTTCTATTTTAATATATTTTAAAAACAATTATTTATGAATAAATCCTGTTCCTTAATAAATAATTTTAGAAATATAAATACTTATGCATTATTCTTATAAATTGCAAATCTTTTTTTTTTTTTACAAAAATAAAAAACCCACAACAACAACAGAAAATCATGGCGGATCCTGTTAAAAAGAAAAAGATAGTGAACAAACATGGTATTTTAAATGAAAGTGTTACTGTATTTATATGAGAGTGAAGGAGATCTAGAGATGTGTCACATGGAAATTTTGAACGGCAGAAAAAGGAAATGAATATTAACCACTGAGACACATGCTGTCAAGAATACAGCATGAAACTGCTTCCAGATTATAAGATTTCTAAGCATACTAATAATGGGACTGACCACAATGCATCGGTTGTTGCCAGCGGGCAGGCAGGTTCGGACGAGGCGGGTGAGAAAGTGTGCAGAAGCTGGGCAGTTGTGACGACTGACTCGTGAAGGAAGTGCTGCCACAGCTGCAAAACTCAGATACAGCGGGCAACTATCCGTAGGGTTGGGATTCAGAGAAGCCAATGCCGCCTGCCATATCTGAAAGCAGACACAATACACATTAAAGAAAATATGAAGCAAAAAATGATTATAGAGCATGATGCTATTTGCCTGGACCTAATATACACTCAATAAAATAACATGCATTTTCAGCAGGCAAACTAAACAATCTAGACCATCAAGTCTATCAGGAAATCATGTGCGGATGATAAATGCTTAACTTGATTAAACAACATTGATGTGGCTGAAGAAAAAAAAAAAAAGAGCTGTGGCTCATATGAAATGCTCATATGTAATGTGTAGTTTCATCATTAAAATATTTTGCACAACTATATAAATCATAGTAATGTTAACAGATTTATATAGTTGTGCAAAATATTTTAATGATGAAATACACATGTACGTCCAAAATACCATGATATTATTACGGTATTTCAAAGAAAATCATAGTATCTTTTTGTTAAAGAAATAAATTAAAGTGCATTTTTCATATATAAGGGTTCGTCTAGAATAATAACTTATCCCGTTAAACTGATTTACATCAGTAAGTGCAGATTAGCGGCCTGTAACACAACCAGTCAGAAGAGGCAGGTTTCTCTCTTAACTGTAGCCGGTAAGCTAACCTCAATGTGTTTACGAGCTCACTTACTTTGTATTCAACATTACGTACCTCTTTAGTGACCACCGGCTGCAGCTTTCCTTTCACCTGGGTCCAGTTGATCTGTTGCAGGTTAGCGAGCTGGCCGACGATGAGGACCGGGCGGTTCTGCGGCTCCGAGTCCGCGGCAGAAGCCTTGAACTCCAGCAGAACGTTCGCCATCTTCCGCCAGAATGAGTCTCTTCAGAGGGAAGATGCACTTTGACCTTCCGCTTCTCCCGCCCGTCTCGCGAGCCCTTGTGCTGACAGCGCTATTTAATGAATAATTTAAATCCAGATATTTATTTCAGGTTTTCTAACAATAGAGTGTTACTGTAATAACATTACTTCAAGTATCTTGGAGTACCAGAGGTGTTTAAATATGGTAATAATTCAGTATTAAAGCACCATGTCATGTTTTATGACATTGTAAGTGGCAAATACTATGACCCAATATAAAATAACCCTGTAAGGCATTACCTATATAAAACTATAGTACGTTTTTTTAATTGAACATTTATACGATTAAATTTTTTTTATTTTGTATATTGAGAAATGTTGAAAAATTAATGTTGAAAAAAAGTGCATATGCTGGTCTTAAGACGGTCATACTAGCTTAGGACCAGCATACGTAAAACAGGAAATCCAAGCATTTATGGCTCATATAGCATGAGGTTGATGTATATTATGTAAAATGAAATCACATTAGCTTGTAATGTAAATTGGTAACTTAGAGGCTTTAAAAACTCATGTATAATATGTAGTCCGCTTTATGGGGTTAAGCTGAAAATAGTGATATAGTTAGTTTTAGTTGAAAGAAAAGTACTACAGTATTTTTTCTGATGACTAATATATATATATATATATATATTTATAAATTAAAAAAAATGTATCAATGCCTTCATAACATACCATACATAAAGCATCTTTATATATATATTTGTTTTAATTTCATTAAAAACCTGTTCAGCGTTTACAGAAGTTTCAGATAGCATACAGTAGTACCATAATGGCAAAAAAAAAAATTATATTCACACTGGGTTTCACACCAAAACCATCAAGTAAATCACATGAAAGCCTTGAATGTGTAGATATATATTTTTTTCAAACCTTCTAAAATAACGGTCTCTGTATTTATAAAACAACATGGTCAACTTCATCCGCGTCAGTAGTGGTGCCGCTACCCTTCACAAAAGCCAACAGGAATTGATTTTTGAAAGGACAGAAAAAAGTAAATAATTACAATACACAAAAAAAAAAAAGACTCTGGACTACCAATAGACAACAACAGAACTCCATAAACTCTGTACACATATTTGCATCTAAAATAAATAATTTCATCTTGGACAGGGAACAGTAGTTGTACAGTCAGTCAGCAGACACAAATGAACTTCAGTCTGAGACTAAAGGTCAAAGTTCAGTTTAAGTTCAAAGGTCAGACTGAACGATACGGTAGTGACAAACACCAGCCAATGAAGCATGGACATGGAAAGCTTTAAAAAACATCCAAGTTCAGCACACAAATGTTCACTCTTTAAGGCAAGGAACAGAGTGAAGCAAAATAAAACTTGATGAATCACTCCTGCTTTTCACTGAATAAATCACTGAAATGATACTGATAGAAATGACAACAACACTGCCATTAAAACGTCGACAAACACATGATGGTGCATAAAATGGAACTAGCGCTGTTATGGACGCTCATAAAGGACAATGTAACATTCATAATCCCAATGATATACATTTTATCACAAAAAAAAATTAAAACTGAACACGGTAAATGCTTTGAGTACATGTTCCTCATTCATCAGCTGGTTGACTGGAGTGTCAGTGCTTCTCTCTCACACACACACACAACAAATGTTCAGATTAAATTACAGGAAAATAGAGTTTATGATATCATCTTGGGCTCCTAACCTGTAAACAAGGTCTGATTCAGAGGGAGCTTATGACAGCTTTCACTGAAGATGCTCACAACTGATGTTGATTGAAGCCAAAAAAAGTGAGTAAATCTTTAGCAAACATGTTTAGGTGACATTTAACCCAACATTCAAAAGAACATGCATCATGAAATAATTTTTTCCAGCTAATTTTTTAAGCCCACACCCCCCTAAAGTCTCCTTTTAATTATCATCGATGGTGATACCCATTAGATCTGTACCAGTTATACAGTAAAAATTACTGTAATACTGCAAATATATCATTTTGTTTCTAAATAATTTAATTCTGCATCAGAGCAATACAGTTGAGAAATGTGCTAAATAATGTGGAAAACTTATGGGGTGAAATACGACACGTAATTCTTCTGAAAACATTTTTTTGAATTCACCCAAGCAGATATGATCATCTTCCGAGGAGAACTTATCTTTTCCCATCATCTTCCTGTTTACTCTTCAAATGAGATGACGAGGGCAGTTGAGATGAGCATGCTGCCATAATCACATCCACCTTCCTAATTACTGCGCTTGTACAGGAAAAACGGAAGACAAATGGCCCTCTGAAAGAAACCCGAGTACTAAAACCTAAAGCCTCAATACAGATAAAGCATGGACATCTCCAGACACTGCACTCCGTGGCCAGAAGGGGGCGCCCATATTTGCGTCACTTTGTTGTGTAGTAGTTTAAAACATAAGTAAATTTTTGACATTTTCCACACTCAAACAATGGTGTTGAAAGTTAGCATGCATACCCACTCACACACACATCAGTTTCTCTCAAACATACAGGTAGATCCCTCTTAGAGGCCATGGAATGATTCACCTAAATATTTTCCCGAACAGAACAAGTATTAGAATAACAACTATGACAAAGAGAATTAAAATGACCAGCATCTTGCGGTTTTTCTTTTGGTACTGTTCAGCCTAAGAAAGGAAAGAGAAAGGTTAAGTGTGCTTTCTATCCCTATTATGCAATATTATTTTTAAAGTATCAAGTGGATATTGCACATACTTTATTACACAACAAATGACTGAAAAAATAAGTGTAAGCAATTACAACCCTTGACACGTAGCTTAACACGTCATCAGGCTTGATAAGAGCCTCACCTTCTGCAGCTGCTGCAGTCCCTCCTCTGTTTTGACACAAGCTTGCTCCACATTGAAGTCAATTCTGTCCAGGACTGTGCCCTGCATTGAATTTACATTGACATTACCAACGCATATTGTTTTTTATTAATATATTTTGCATATGACCATGCCTCAGTCAAAGCGTAATATGAATACATTTTGTTATTACATTTTATTTATTCATTCCTATAGAATTCATATTAAATCAGTTAAAATAAATAAATGAATACATAAAAATACATACAAAATGACATTCCGTTTTAGGAGAGGACTTGCTTTGTTTTATACAGTACATGCATATTTTTTTCCCCATTAAGAAGCACACTGACCTGTTCAACAACCATCCCAGCAAGATCTCTAAATATCTCATTAAGGTCAGAGATGGACTGAACAATCTGTCGAATTTCTTTCTCTCGCTCTTCTACCAGCACTGAGTTCTGCTGAACCAGCTCTAGTTGGCCATCTGTAAACCCCTGAAAGAGTGAGAATTTTAAATGATGAACTTTCTCAATATGAAAAAAAATCTAACTTGTTAAAAGTTAAAGTTAACAATGTACATTTTATTATATATGATTCTGTAAAAAAACAAAACAAAAAAAATATTAATATAAAGTAAGTAATCACTCTAACAATCAGTGGACCCAGTAAGTATGTTAGCAATGGAGATTTTATTTTCTATACAAGACTGGTTACCTCTTGGCAACTGCTAGTTGGTAAAATTAGTTCTTAAGTCCAGCTCTCTACATGGTGTCTAAGTTTATGCAACCGGCCTCAGGTAATGCTAATTTTACAAGCAGTTACATATTTAATTTATTTTAATTACATTTTTTTTAAAGGTAAGGAAAGGACGCAACATGTGGCTAGGTGTGGTTTCCCATACTAGGAATTGGTGCTCTGCGTTTAACCCATCCAAGCGCACACACACAGCAGTGAGAAGTGAACAACCACGCATACACACACACCTGGAGCAGTTAGGTCTCACCTCAGACATATTGAAGGTGGAGAGAGTGCTGGTTGTTCACTCCCCCCACCCACAATCCCTGCCGGACCAGGGACTAGAACCCGTGACCTTTTGGGTTACAAGCCCAACTACCTATCCATTAGACTAAGATTTCAGTTATGCCATATTACATATATCAACCTAAAAACTATTTTTAATATTCTATATCATACAGTGATGTATGACTTGAATATGTGCAAATATATAATAAACAACATTGTTTAATTGGTATCAAAAATTCACTTATTCAAAAATTGCAAAAACCAGCCGATATATCGGTCAACCACTGGACACCAATATCTAAATATTTTCTGGGGAAACAAAAAAAAATAATAATATTTTTTTTATCTTATACCCCATATTTAATATAAATGCATATAGTGTTCATACTCAAGGTTTGAATTTTTTTATTTACATGCTTCAAGGAACATTTAAGCATCAAAATATGACAAATTAATTGTAAATGTGCTTCCAACAATGTCAATAGTCACCAATATGGAAACATGTATGTAGCATGAGTATTTGTAAAACAATCTCACCCTGTCATATAGTGCAATGTCTTCATCTTCCTCCACAAGAGGACCAGAGTCAAAAAAGTGCTTGGATCTTTCTTCACGGTTTTTCATACCTATTAAAAGAATGTATCAGATTTTTCACAAATAAACAGCGTGAGGTAAAAGCTGATGCCCCTATACTGATTAACATAAATCTAGTGTTTGCATACACTTACGTTTCAGGTAGCCTGACTGTGTGTGTCTGAAGTTGATTGACAGTTCTTGAAGGCTCTGGGCCAGTGAGGAGACCACATTGGTCAACAGCCTGTTTTCTTGCTCTGTACAATGCCGGCTCTGAGTCTGGAGCCCCGTTACGGCCCGCTGGCACCTGTGAAACATCTACACACACATACACACTCACTACAACTGCTAGAAATTGTTCGGTTTTATTATGTGTGCTTTGATTAATTGCTGTAGTTTTTCTGTCTGTCCACTTCAGATGGCACTGCAATAAAACAGGATTTCCGCACGTGTTGTTATACCTGTGTAATTTCCTGTGTAGTGATCTCGATGGCGTGCTCCTCCTCACTGCTGTCATCCAGCGTGGGCCGGTTCATGTGTTTGTCGTGCAGACTGGCCAGTTCCTTCATCTTCTGACGAATACGTGTGATTTCATACTGAATCTGCGGGAACAAGGACTTCACTGTTCACTCTGTTGACTATGGGCAGAAGTCTTATTTGAGCTAAAACTACGTATGCCAATGTCAAATATCTAGATCTAGGTTCAAAACACTGTTGATTAACATTAAACTGTTTAAGACTTTTTATGCAAGTATTAACATAATTATGAAATGTTAGTTAATATACAGTTAATTAATTAATTGTTTTGGGAAAAGAGCTCTTATGTTGAGTAAGATATTGTATAAAAAAATAAATAAATAAAACAAAATAATTAAATATATCTTCTCAAGGAACATTTTACTTTACACATTTTTTTCTTTGGATGTCAGGATTCTTTGATGAAAAAGTTTAAAATAATAGTATTTATTTGTTTAATTGTTAAGTGTATTTTTGTTTTGAAAATTGAAATTTACACATCATCTGAAAGCTGATTAAACAGGCTTTCTATTGATGTATTAAGGTTTGTTAAGATATGATAATATCTGGCCAAGATACAACTATTTGAATATCTGGAATCTGGAAAATGTCGCCTTTGAGAAAAAAAAAAAAAAGTTAATATTGTTACTGTATGTGTTTTTTTTTTATTTTTCTAAACAAACTAAGGCGTGAGTCTAAATGATTGTTCTGGTAATTCATAGCATGCCACAAATGCTGCCAGTACAAGAGTAACTCGTTTTGAAACTGGAACATGCCTTAAAATGTCATTGATCACTTAAAACAAACATCTAATAATTACCTCATCCACTCCCTCCACCCATTTAGGCGGGAGTCTCTTTGTGACACCGATAGCAGCCTCTGGATCCAAACTGATGCCTGACACCAGGGCCATACGGTCATCAGCCAACTAACAGACAGAGAGAGAGATGAGTGCAAACACACATTTTTGCTGATAAAATCTGTCAAATGTATTCAAATACAGTAAATGTAGCTGTAGGAGATTATAACTGGTAGCTGAAAGAATTAGTGGACAAAATATTTCATGAAAACTGAGCAATCAGTGTAAAAAACAACAGTCTTCAAATTTTGCAACTGACCTTTTACTAAGCTCCACCTTAAAAATGGCACAGACCAAGCCTACTGTATCCTTCTGTTGTTTCATCATATGATCAGACAAGCTGTGTTTTTTATTGTTTTGAAAGCAATTGTACAAAAAATATCTATAAAATGTTGGGTCACTTAAAACCGAAGAAAAGATAAACACTGTAAAATCTTGAAAAAGTTTATGCTGTGACTAAAACTATGTGTTGCATCCATTTCTAAATGAACACACATAACTAAAAAACATAACACAAAATAAAGTGTTTAGTGGTGGTAAATTAACATTAATTTATTCCAACAAGATGTTCTTTAAAGCTCATCTGAGTTAGCAACAGTAACCAAGGGGGCGAATCTAAGTAAAGGAATGCCAAAACGTTAAGGTTACCTCATCAAACTCCTAATGTGATTGGAAGAGGCCAGCGATGTCCCATCCAATGAGAGGAGAGATAGAAGAGAAGGGGAGGAACATGAGGAGGAAGAGCAGAGGAGCCCAAGACAAAAAGCAGTGATCAGCATCAAAAAGACTGACAGCAGGATTTGGGCAGAACTGGACAAATCAGGAACAAAAGCCAATAAATGCAAATTGTTCTTAACTGACGATTAGGCCAATTCATATAAATGTAGAAGACAGAAATACATAGACACAGCGTGCATATGTTTTTTTGCATCATGTTGCAAGGCAGGTTAGATTTGTCCATTCCAGCCCAATAACTTCAACATCTCAATCCTACTGCATAATTGTGCTACCGATTCATAAATTCACTAAATAAGATATTATGTTTTGAAAAAAACAAGGCACTTTGTGATGTTACTGAATTTATAAAATGCATTAAAAATTAAGCTGCGAGATAAATCCTATTTTAAACCCATCGCATGATTACTTTAGGTCTGAGCAAGACTGTCAAGATTTTGCAAGGCAGAGGAAAAAGTGCTTAGCTAGACCACAAGAAGTACAAACAGGGAAAAAAATCAACATGCAAGCAGATGGTAAAGAATGGAGCCACTACACCAGACAAAATACAAGCAGGCATGATATGTGATTGATGTAGAATGACGTCCGTGCTAGTAACACCGTGTTAGCTCAAATACAGCAATGACAGACATACAAAATCTGTCTGTCAGGACCCAATCAATACCCTATAAAGATACTGGACCATTTAAAAGCATGCTGGATAGCAGGCCACACACCAGCATCAAAGAGAAAGAAAAATATGATTCATACTGTAGCTTATCTGTAGGAAAGATCTATGGAAGACTGGGAGACAAAACATACCGTCTTCCTCTGGAGTCTCATTTTAAAATTTAAAAACATAACTAGAGCCAAGTTTATAGAGCATCAAACTGTCCCACAAAACTATTTACAGCAATAAACACCACGCTACAGTTATTATGTCTGCACAACAGCCTAGATAGAGATTTTTAATGAAAAGTGATACATAAAATCATAAATGATGACTTTAAAAATACATTTTAACATATTTATCCACAATATTTTGCAACTTCTATAAACCTGGTACAAAATTCAAAATGTATAAATATTACATTTAAATTATTTTTGCATGATCGGCTTTCAGGAAAGATGCTAACCTACACTAGTGTTCAAGGACTGAGAAATAAAAATGAATAATTTTATTAAGCAAGGATACCTTAAATCGATCAAAAACGAGAGATACAAAATATTTCTATTTTAAAGTATTTCTAATTTAAACAATCTTGCAAAATCAGTGTTTCCACAAAACATTCAGACATTAAGAAATGTTTCTTGAGCAGTAAATTAGCATATTAAAATGTAAAAAAAAAAAACTTTCTGTATGATCTTGCTAACTAAAATAATAAAAAAAATATTTTAAATTGCAATAGTATTTCCCAATATTCATGTTTTACAATTTGTTTGTTTTTTAATCAAATAAACACAGCCTTGGTGAACCGAAGACACTTAAACCGCCCCCCAAATCTCTTTAACTGTAGTCCGTTAAAATTACTTATCCTGGATTAATCACTAATATTCAGTCTTCAAGTTTATACATCTAAAAGCTATTATTTTCATACCTTATATTTTCAGCAATTATTTTGGCCACAATGACAACACATATTATATTTATAATATAACAGGCCATCTTAATGTTATTGCACACACAGTATAAAAGGATTTTCATAAAAGGAAATATAGATATAGCTTCATACTTCAAAAAGGGGCCCATCATATTTTAGGCATCAAAACGTCCCGCGGTGATAAACTGTTGATCTAAACGTAACGTTACGCAAAACTAGCACGACCATCACCTTTTAGTAAGTCCACTGCCATCCCCGCGTGTTGACTAAATCAAAAAGCGACTGTATGAAGTGTTTGATGAACAGCTAGCCGGTGTGCACAGACCTGCCAGCTCCTCACACGGCAAACAAACAAAACAGTAGAGGTTTGTTGGACAACCGACTGGGCATCAACAAACACCACTAGCTAGGGTTGTTGTCTAGCTAGCTCAGAATCACACAAACACGCGAAAACAGGCAATTCAGACAATGAACGTTAGACTCACCGCAGCATTGCTACGTGTATTCAGAGTACGACGGGGGTCGTATGTACTCACTTGCTCAGCCAAAATCTGCCGGTTTTGGATCGCATTGTTCCGCATTAATAAGAAAGCATCGGTCAGTCGCCGAGTTGCCATGGCTACGCAATACAAGGCGACAGTAAAATGAAATAACCGCGAGCTGCCTCGATGGCTGTCTTGAGATTAGTTACTCAGCTCGTCGCCAAGGCAGCTGGCTACTAAACTAGCGAGCTAGCCTGCAAAACAGCAGACAGGCTCGCCCACCAACTCGAGAGCTCTTGACTCTCTCTTCTAGACCAAGACCGTCCGGAGTCTGTATCCTGTGAAGTACCACAACATTACAAGACCGATAGCCCAAGTTCTCAGCTCGGTTTTAGATAATGGATCATCATCTCTGTGACTTCCGTGACGTGGAATACGTAGACGTGACCTCACAATAAAACTTCCGCTTTGAGCAATGAATATGCAAAAATCACAGACGATATTACTTATTGTTTTACTTATTTAATTGCATGTCATAAAATAATTTTGTAATATTTAAAAAATTAGATTTTATAACAATTTGAGTTTATTTATTCTCGCACATTAATAATACGAAAATATATTTTTTATTTATTTCTATACCATATCGTAAAATATAGTACAATAATTAGTTCTATTTAGAAAATATGCAATGTATGTACTATTATTGTCTAGCTTGTATTTTGTATATGTCAAATATTGATGTTATTCAGGCCTAAATACGTTTTTATTTTAAACCATATGATTTTGTTTATTAAAAAATATATTAAAGCGAAATTAGCACATCTAAACAATGTTTTAACATGTATTTAATTTTTGTTATTTATTTGTCATTTGTTGTAATTTAACTGAAGAGTAGGATCTGTTGTCAATTTTGTCTTTTACTTTTATTATATAATAAAATATATTAAATTATTAATTTTTGTACTATGAATGGTTTTTGTTTGTATGCTGTTCTTCATCATCAATAATAAATGTGAATGAAAAACAGGAATAGGGTAGATTTGTATACATAAAACCTATTTAGACAAAAGCCTTTATAAACAAGAGTGGGCGTAAATTGTAAGCAACTTTATCTTTTAAACAGGAACATAAAATAATTTAGATTAATTAATCAATTTTAAATTATTAGCACACTTGTTTTTATTTAATAGAAGTTCTCGCTTCTGTGCTGTTACGGCAATACAGAAGGGCCATTTAGCGTTTTGCTAAAGTTTCACCACACGGCGGCAGTGTTTCCTACCTGAAAGATCACATCTGACATCATGTTGATAGGGAAAACGTCTGTGTGAACGTTTTCAGAAAACGTTGTACTCCAGATGTAGAAAACGTATGGATGTGGATTAGCTGGGGACCTGTTGAAGGGATAACTATGATAAAATAGCTTTCTCCAGTGGATGGGTGGGAAGTGACAGACTTTGAGCATTTCTACATTGCTGTTGCTTTTCCCGTGTGGAGCAACAGAGGAACTTTGTCATTTATCTCACTTAACCTGACACTGTCTAAACCCATCTGTGAAAACTATCTATCTATCTATCTATCTATCTATCCCACCCTCTCTCTCTTTCTCTCTATCTATCTATTTCTGGTCACAACATTCCCATAC
>JAUMHR010000099.1:3834135-3856948 GCA_032361145.1 Enteromius fasciolatus | reverse complement strand
GGAAAAATACATTGAACTTTGCTTCTTTTTATCATCATCCATCAACTCTGAAGATCAAAGGAACGAAAGTACATATGAACACACACACTCCATTAAACACAGACATACCACTCTTAACACAGGCAAGTCAACCAACAAGTGATCATCTACCAGATAAACCTTCCTCTAGTACAGTATATAGTACATAATGTGCACTCTTGCGTGTATACAGGGACGTGGTCTCTCTCTCTCGCACACACACACATGAATTCCTCTGCAGACGAGGAGTTTTAGAATAAGATATTCAGTTCTCTTGCCAAACACAACAGATGTTTTGCGTGGTATGTGTGAAACGTTTGGGATTCCCATAATTTAAAGAACTGCTTGTTTTTCCTACATCTCTCATCACTAGATTAAAATACTTATCAAACTTCAGTGTAAAGTAGCATTATTTAACATAAATTTTAACCTATAAATATGCATCATTTAAACTACAGGGACATAAAACTATGTGAACTTAATCAGCATATTTTTTCTGCCAACTCTACCACTCAAAAGTTTGCAGTTGGTAACTTTTTTAATTAGTACTTTTTTAAAAAGACTTTTAGCAAGCATTAAATACATCAAAATTCCACAAAACTATAAATCAGCACTACTGTTTGTTAATATTAATAATAACAATATATGTTTCTTGAGCAGCAAATCAACTTAAAAATATTATGTGACACTCAAGACTGCTGAAAATTGAGCTTTGCCACAACAGAATTACTGAATACTGTGAAAGCCTCTGTGCAGAAACAGAATAGGATAAATAATATGATTAAAGTTGGAGGGGTTTTTAAAATAAATAGATGAGTTAAACGAAAAACGTTTCATCACTTTTCTTCTTCGGTGACTGAGTTGTTTGATGTTTTCCTTCACCAGCACTTCTCTGTGATTACAAAAATGTTAGAAGAAAAGAAGAAAAAGTGTGTGTGCAAACATCGGCTGAAGAGACAGACTTCTGTGGCACCATAATTAAACTGATTTCGTGGTGTTTCGTGAAGGGAGAGATGTCAGACACACATGCACATATTTGATGATGATGCATGACTGATTTGTTTATTGAGCAGTTCACTCCAGTCCATCAATTAACATCTCGTAAAGTCATACGTGTGTGTAAATTTTCAGCACATTTAATTAATTTTTGGGTGAATTATTCTTTTGATACCATCCTTCCTGAATCATTAATTTCCTTTATAATCACCCAAAGCCCTTAAAAGGGGTCATATAATAGCAATTTTCCATAAGCTTATATGATTCTTTAGGGTCTTAATAAAAAGTCTATAATATAGCTTGTTTACAATTTCTCAAAGATAGTGTAAAAAAGCACATTTTACCCTGTCATAAACAGCTCTTTCAAAACACTCTGTTCTGTGTACTTCCCCTTTAAATCTTCAGAAGCTCCGCTGACTCCGCCCCTCTTTTCCGAGGCACTCTCAGAGGATGTTTATATAGCCGTATTCATAGTGAAACTTGCCAATTATCACATTATTAGGAAAGGCCGTTTGCAAAGATTCATTAAAAGACATTATACTCACTGCTTCTGTGTGAGGCTGGATCATGAATGATTCACGCTAACATAAATGCATTTCGGTTGATCAAGGGCGCGTTTCCCTTCAGAACCAAACATAACGTTTATCCTCTGCGTCTTCAGTCTCTCAGATGTCGGGGGTAAATGACTACTGCTATCTTCATTAATACATTCTACAACAAAACACCTCAGTTGTTTAGGAGTCTTGCTTGTCTCTGTGTCTCGGTCTGATGACGGCTCACTCAAGGCAAGTCTGAGGTAAGACACCAGTTCAGTCTGTTTGACACGCTGCTGTCAATCAACTATCGCGGGAGGGGCCTCCGACCGTGTGACATCACACAGTCAGACAGCTCGATTTGAGAAAGTGGAAAACATTTAAGAAGATTAAAAAAAAATTTTTTTTTATCAGTATAGGGTGGTTGTGTACACAAACTGCCAACACACATTTAATTTCAAACAACTTGTAAAAGTGCATCTGGCATTATATGGCCCCTTTAAAAATTAAATCATAGCAATAAAATCAAAACAAGTTAATTCTGTGGCAACCGTCACTGCCATAGGTCCTGTACGCTACTCTATATCTGTTCTACACCATTTAGTACTGTAAGGATGAGTTGAAAGCTTGTGAGGAGGAACAGACCATTAGCTGATCTCCTTGCTACACTGAGCCTGGAATCTTGGGAATTCTACAGGCCTTGAGTTCACATCAAGCAGAGAAAACTCCATTCTGGAACTGAACTTGGCTGAAGGGTCATGGGTTCTGGAGTTTTCTCTGTTCTCTGTTAATCATGGGCTCCAGAGCGGTCTTTATACATAGTACAGTATGTAGACAAACATTAGAGGATCCTGGGATATAGAGGATCTTAAGCTGGCGGATCAGGCACCTGTGGGTTTGTCCGCGGGAGACGCTTCATACCAGTGAATCTGAAATGACCCTCCCCCCGCGTCTGACCTGCACACGGCCTGTTTGATCCGTCTCCAGTTCCCACAGTCAGCACGAGCTGCTCGGCTTCTAAAAGGAACAACTGTTAGCTATAATTATTAAATAATTATTATGACAATTTAAAATAACCGGTTTTAATATTTTGCAATGTAGTTTATTCTTGTGACGCAAAGCTTAATTTTCAGTATCATTACTCCAGTCTTCGATGTTGCATGATTGAAAATTTTGTCGTTATTCACTTACCCCCATGTCGTTCAAAATCCCGTTAAAGCTTTGTTCATCTTTGAACACAATTTAAGTTATTCTGGATGAAGATATTTTCGATGACGAGTATTCTCGTCGCTTTATAACATATAACAGATTGAACGACTGATGGCAGATGGAGTATTATTCTGACAATGTTTTTCCCACTTGACAGTGTAATTTATTTGGCAGTCAATGGGAGAGTCACAAGACTCCCAGTTTTCAGCCAAAATGTATTATGCTCCGAAGACAATCAAAGCTTTTTATGGGTTTGGAGAGTAAGTGATGAATGACAAAAAGTTACTATTTAATATTTTGTGTAAACCATGAAACTTTTTCAGGACTGAATAGAAAGTTCAAAAGAATAGTGTTTATTCATAATAGATATATTTAATTCAATTTCAAAGGTCTTTATTGTCACTTTTGATCAATTTAATGCATCATTACTAAGTAAAAGTATTATTTTCTTCAATAATATTATATTCTGTATTGCTATAATATAACATATATATATATATATATATATATATTTGTAAAGGTTTGACACTCATACTAAAATCCCACAGGTTCATATAAGTATTTTTGTGGCTACACGCATGACCCGACATGAGCAACTCTCGTTTCACTTGTTCTTGCAATGCTGTTTTTATGATTATTCCTCCAACCATTTCCAGAAGGGGAACTCCGCATAGGAGAGGTAAACCAATCCAACAAGGGAAACCTTTCTTTTAAGGATCACTAAATCTCAACGTAATTCTATTCCCACAAACTCTCTGTCCCGTATCATTGCAGAGCGTGTCCCTGCGGTAAGGATGTGATTGTAAATAATTATGTGCATTACACGCCGTTACAGTCGGTTGTTATTTCTATACAGCACAGAGAATTGTAAACCGGCTGTTTGTCGTAAATTTACCAAGAAGCGAGATAAAAAAGGTACAGATGGAACTTCATGATCTCGAGACGAGGGAGCGCTTCATAAATCATACTTCACAAAGTGATGGAAATAGAATGTGTATTGTTGTAAATGGTAGCAGAGAGACTCTTTAACGAGAAGGGGATGGAGATGATAGCTCACACTGGTGAGCATGTTGGATCGATTACTATGAAGATAGAATGACACCATAACCAACATGCAGTAGATGCCTCTGTTTGTCAGCATCTTTAAATCAGGCCAAGGTAACCAACAAAAAAGATCAATGGTCTCTCTCTGTGTGTGATTGACTCTCACTAAACCTGTCAAGCATATATCCAGCTCATATTTCACCCCCAAAAAAAGAAAAAAATTATATATTGTAATATTTATTTATCATCGCATATGAAGCTGAATAAACAAAGATTTTAAAAGATGAAAAAGGGACATTTTTTCCCAGGTATCTTTAAGTCTTAAATTGAGAAACCAAAATTCACTTGATCTTTTGGCATGTAAATGTGCTAAAAAAACAGCCCGTCTAAAAACAGCTTATATTGAAAGCTAGTCTGCCAAAATAACGTCACAGAAAGTACCACTCTATGAGGTATGATTTTATGATCATATGTTCACTTCATTTTACAGCAGATTCATTCACAAACAAGGCATAATTCGACATGGGGTTCACAGAAAGATTAAAACTAAAAGCGCAGAAAATAGCCTATTATTTAGAAATTATGATTTAAAAATCTTTATAAGTGGACTTTAGAGAAGAGTGCAAAATAAAAAAATCAAAGGCAGGTCATGACCCTTTAGTGGCAAAACACATCTCAATTTACCTGAATTTACCTAGATAAAGTGGAATAAAAATTTGGGGTTTTGCCATGAAAATACTGTCATAATGATTTATGATGGTCATGGTAAGTTAACGAAGAAGTAGCAGTCACTTTACAGTTCACAGTACATTGTATATATATAAAAAAACTGGCAGTCTAGGCAGCAAAATGTCTTTGATACAGATTCGATGTTCACTGATAACATCCTTCCTTTGAAAGAGGATGTTTGTAGCGTGAGGGCGGAAGGGTGTGACTATGACTGTCCTTGATCTTCTTTGTGAGTAACCCTCCATTTTCATACTTTGCCAAGCACCTGTCGGCAGGTATGAAATGAGAGCGGTATTTTACCTGTTGCTGCAAGATTCCCAAACAGGCCGTTTACCTCCCGTGACCACCCAACCTCAACATCTTCCTCTCTCTTACAACTGTTTTTTTTTTTCGTCTGTAGGAAGCATCAGGATTGCTTGCACACAAAGTATTAACCAGAACACCCAGCTACTTTTGAAATGGAGAAATATGTACAGTAGATGAAATTCCGCCATCTACCAGCAGGGGCTAAATGCTGAAGTTAACCAACAATGAAGCCACACAGCAATTAGCCACAGCTAATTATGGCTTTGTCTGTGACCCCTTCAACCGTCCTTCTGGCTCCTTCTATAATCTGTTAAATTAAAACAGGAATCCCACAGTCATGGGACATTTCTGTTTCAACAGATACATTTCTGTGAGTAATTAAAGAAACATTTTTAAGATAAGCAGCATGGTTGAATAGACTCAGCAACACCACTTACACAAGTAAATATCCAGTATACCCAGTTTGTTTACCCTGGGTGGGCAAACAAATTATACACCATCTGGTCTTACAGTCTATATAGAGTTTTATATTAAATATATATTAAATTATATGTATAGTTTAATTCCATAAAGTATAATTTAAAATAAATTTTATATTATATATATATATATATATGAGGGTTCATGGGTGGTATATATAAATATAGTAAATCTTTTTGTACCACCCATGAACCCTCATTCACCTCCACTAACACACATATGTATAGTAATATCTATGGTGTCAAAATCTATGGGGCTCATGTTACAGGCCACAGAGAGTTCCTGCTTCATTCTGGCTCTAAGGACAAGTGGGAATGTAGTTATGTCAACAGACTTGTCTTTAACTGACATCTGACAACACATACATGGCACAAAAAAAAAAAAAGAGTCATTTGGGAATACCGGAAGAGGAAACTATTTAATGTCCATGCTAGTATCAAGGAGTTCTAGAACACCTGGACAGAGCTGTCCATTAGCATTCCCATTCATCTCAAAGGGCAGTTGCTTGGCTGACACAGGACATTCAAGATTGCTTAAATCTGAGCTGTAACTTCACAGCCAGCAGGAAAAAAAATCCATTTGACACTTTTAAAGAATTCTTCACTGATTAAAGATCTACTATAATGTGGTAAAATATACAATAGAATTATCTTTCAAAAACTAGACCAAAACTGCCTTTTAAAGAATACTCAACAAAATAAAAAAAAACAGCGAACACAGTAATTTTGTAAAATATATTAGTAATAATTAAAATAAGGTTTTTAAACAATTTTGAAAGCTGTTATATATATATATAAAATAAAAGATGGTCTTTGCAGACATCGCATGGGCCTCAACCAGCCAAGTTCTCTAAGTAGCAGTTCTTGTGTATAGGTTGAAACTAATCAAGAAAAAATGCTTTGAAACCATATTAGTCATATCTCAAATCCCATAATATGCATGTTCATGTTGCTTTAAATAAGTGTGACAACAACTAGGCTTGTTCTTGGACGCCTTGTCTCACTGTTGGGACTATTTTAGCTAATGATGTCTGAACTGGAGGCAGTTAATTAGTCAGCCAGTGGTATGTTAATCTATGTATCTTCAGAGAGCGCATTGATATCTCCAGCTTTGTAGATGCAGTGAGAAGTGATGTGCTGGAGATACATTCCACTGCTGATATGAGATGTGTTTTGCGGTTTCTTTAACACAACAGTCAAGGTCTGGTTGGGCTGGTCTCAGATCAGTGCACAATGAAGTGTTGAGAGTGAGACGCTTTGCATATCAAGCCACACTCATGTCACGAACCGCTAGCAGACGAGAGAGCTGCTGACTTCAGAACGGGCTAATCTTCTCAACCTCCTGGCAGCAAGTCTTATCACTAACACTAGACAGCAAATGCTAGATGGAGAGAGTGAAAGAACGAAAGACACAAAGAAGAGTAAGAGCAAGCAAACATGCCACAGGGGGTTGTATTTTCCAGGCGTTTGCTCACAGATCTGCAGAGATTAATGATAAAGTCAAAGATCTCGGGTTTTACTTTTCACGTGCTCTCACTTGGGGAATGCCAAAATGAGGAGGCTCCAACATAATAAGAAATGTATTGTGAATAAAGCTTTCAAAAACATTTCCATTTTTCAATTCTGCTAATCCCACATTATTACAGAAAGCCTTTGTTCTCACAGAAAACACGTCCATCACCTCCAACGCTTCAAGATAATCTCCTTAATGACAATGTGTTATAATAACTTCACAATAATGGCAACATAAGTTATGAAAAAGCTTTTTGTGCGTTTTATTGAACAGTAGATTCATTTTTATTACGGATGCTAAATTCTGGTATTATGGAGTATTATTATTTTCTTAAATGCGCATTAGCAAATAAATGTTTTTAATATTATTTTTACATTAAAAATAAGTCACTATTTTGTCTAAGTAAAAAATTAAATAATATTAACTACAAGCAATTGCTTTTAATTCAATTAAAGGTAAATTTAGGAATCACAACATATTACACATAACATGAAACATATTTTACATTATAATAAATGTATAATATAATAATTAGATAATAAATTAAGATGCATTTGCTAAAGATTACATTTACAGTACTAAAATATTTAGCTTTATGGCAACAAAATGCACTTTAAATGTTAAACTAAAGGAAACAAACAAGCACAATTAAATATCCAGTACTGGCTGCTAAATAATAATAATAATAATAAACAATCCAAAATAGTGCCAATATATGATGCATCCATAACTGCATGTTTTGTTAAGGAAAACTACTACATTTAAGTGCTAAACTAATTATATATAAACTGCATTACGCAATTCTGCAAGTTCACAAAAATTTAAGTACTTGGAATTTTATTATATTGGATCTGAAAATAAATGTCAGTTACTTTGTTTATGGATCAATTTCGGTCAAAGCTAGAAGCAAGAGTAGTAATAAAATTTGTGAAATGTCTATTTGTAACTCATTTTAATTTCCGGATCACTGAAAGCTGCAGCTGTTGCAACCTCTGGAAGGAATAAGCGGTGGTCCTGCTGTCTAAACGCCTGTTACTCTACATGTTTGTGCATACAAATGTTTATTTTTGTGCCTCACACACACACACAGAGCCAAAGAAACACACAAGGGGTCAGAGGTCAGCTGGCTAATGTATCTTCCATGTGGCATCGGAACAGGAATTGAAATATTCCAGGCTATGGCTGTGTGGAATTCTCAATGGAAGAGGGGCAACATTGCCGGGATGCTTCCCTATGCTGTGCTCTGACTTGTTTGGGCATCTGTTGTGCTCTGATTATGCAAAAAAGACATGCAGATAAACATCAGTGCAGATAGGGAAAGGCTAAAAGCGGCGTATCAGAAGAGCAAAGGCAAAATCTACTCTGTCCAAGACCACCACTGAGGGAATCCATAGCAAGAGGTCCACATACCCACAAGGCAACTTCTCCCCATCTAGAAATAGACACTATTAAATGTAAATAGACAGAGCAGCAAACTGTTGACGCAAGTATTTCAATTAACAACCAAAGCGCAAACATGCTAAAGCTAACCGTTTTAACCACAGTCACAGCTTGTTTGAATGTTGAAAAGTTAACCGTCATTAAGCAGGCTATATATAGTCTAAATGTCCTGTACGTGTTTTAGGGTTAGTTCTTCTGAAAAGGTTGCCAACTTTCTATATAAGACATGCATTTGAGATTGACGACTGCAGCTAGAAAAACAATCACTCCTTGACTGAATGAAGTGCTGAAATGCATACTACTCCATTGCATCAGCTAAAAAATAAAAGTCATAATGACAGTTCATGTCGTAATTTAGCTTCTGTCCTCTACACTTTGTGAATGTAAATAGTGGAAGATGAACAGAGTAGTGTTGTTATTTTTAAATAAAAACTTCATAAATAGTTTAAATAAAACGTAAGTATTAGCTGAAAAAAGAGAAAAATTAGCCTAAATAGTGCTCTTTTATAAATGGACTGATTCTATAATAAAAATTTAGTAAAATAAACACTTAAAAATGTTTTTGTATCAATGCAATAAAAGAACCCTTCAGTTCTGTTTTTTTGTGTAAAGAATATTATAATAATTTAAAGAACTTTTCTATTATAAAGGAACTTTTGTGCACGGAAATGCTGCATGCATGTCAAAGGCTCTTCAGGTAACATAGATGCCAATAAAAAATCTTAAAATTTTATGAGTGAAATAGATGCTTGGCAACCCTATTGGTGTGCGTTTAAAGTAAGTGTTTTTGTCAGTGTGTATTTGCAGTCACCCAGCTGCCTGATAGCATGCAGGGATGCGAATGTGTGATGATTAGAGAGTGGATCTTATCTTATGCACAGGGGTACGATTCTGCTTTTGTTTGGGCCAAATCCCTTTCTTACCCACCTGGGCTGGGCTGGACCTCCTGCAGCTTGGATGACCGCCATGTGTTAGACTTCACTGGTTTGGAACCGCTGCGGCATCTTTGGTTTAAACTGAGGAGCGAGAGAGGAAAAATACTCTCTTTCATATCTCAAAGCACCAAGACAGAATTACGCACCAAGCCAGCACACACACTAAAGCCACATCTCCACATGATCAAACAGATGACTGATTGCACAGGCCTCAGGGGAATGAGGGGAAGGGGGGGATAAAGAATGAAATGGGTGGCGGTTTTGCAAAAGCAGCTTTGCACCTCAATGACATCAAATCTGTGCATAAGAGTGTGTGACAAAGAAGGCAGTGAGACAGAAAGGTTTTGATTAGAGAGCTGTTTGTGGTTTTGAGTGCATGGGTGTGTTAGATTGGAAGCTGCCTCTATTAGATGGAAAGCGATGTGAAGGGAAAAGTCAGAATGAGAGTGGAAAAAGGAACAGAATATGTCTATAAATGTGTCCTGAAACTAAACGGGTCCTGTGGGGGGCGCTGTAACCATGTAAAACTTATCTTCTTCTTACATGTGAGCTAAACAGAACATATTCTTCCTAATGCAAGAATGTTTACATTTTGACCATTAATTTGGCACCACTAAAGTTATCAAAGGAAACTGCAACTGCTTTTAAACAGGTTCCCCAAACACGCTGTCTCCCATTGGTTGGGCAAACTATTAGCCCCGCCCCCAAATTCATGCTATTGGTTGAGTTGCATTTAAAAGAGTGTCTTGGTAGTTTGGGGGGGGGGGTTTGCCTAAATGCTGAAATAACAGACTGCACTAAATAACTGAATTAATAAATCTAAGTGACTCAATTACGCATTCGAGCCATCTTTCATTACTAGCAAAACCACTGCTGACCATTATGAAACATGAACCGTACTAACCATTACCTTTAGTTTTGAAACTCAGCTGTTATTTCTTCAAATAAACTCTTGAGATGTGAAACACAGAGTTTGTGCAGCTTGTCTGGCAATTAGACAGTGGATTTTATCATCACAGCAAACCACAAGTGGTGAAACTCAGCAACATGGTCTGGCGTTCCTCAGGGTTATGTCCGTGGTCCAACTCTGTTCTCACTCGTCACGTCTTTACTGCAACAAACACATTACTAAATGAATGACTGATTGACACAGCAGTCACAAACAGTTATAAGGCTGTGGCAAAAAAGAAGACCTAACGTGAATTCAGATTCAGAGTTCACACGGCAGTCCATATGCACAATCATTTCGGGTTTAGCGAGTTACACATTTAATTTACCGTACCCAGCACAAAACACACTCTAATCTAGGGGCAGGCAACGTCGGTCCTGGAGTGCCGATGTCCAGTATAGTTTAGCTCCAACCCTAATCAAACATACCTGAACAAGCTAATCAAGGTCTTCAGAATTACTAGGGCTACAGGCAGGTGTGGTTCAGGGTTGGAGCTAAACTCTGCACTCCAGGATGTAGCCTAACCCTTCTCTAATCCATCCAGTTTCTATGCATTTCTGGATCCAAGCAAATAGCTCCTCAACTTGCTCTCATGAACATAATCCAAATCGTTCAGGTCATACTTTTCAATGCATTGGCTGCAGCATTGAAGTACAAAGTAACACATTAAACACTATTAATGTCTGACTAAACTTGTACTCATATTTGACCTCACGTGCATTAAATCCATTTAACATATCATTAAAGTCAATATTTATAGCTGGTATTTTTTAATGCTATCTAGGGTCATAAATTAACCAATTTATTTTGTTGTTCACTGAGTTATCATACAGCAGAGTATTGCAATTAAATATCATAGTAGCTGTCAAGTTATAATTTCAATACCTAAACTTTTTTTCTCAGATGGCACTGTGCCATCACTTTTTAACACCTACAGTACTATACTCATATGTGTATATGAGGTAAAGGGAGAAAAGATTAAAAGCATTACAAAGTTAATGCAGGGAACCTTCTGCTTCCATTGCATCTGTCAAACTGTGTTTATATTTAGGTGTGAGTTTGATTTACATATTTATGTTTAATCTAATGTTGCGAGCAGGTTTCTCAACTTGCTGGCTTTGATTGTGCCCTTTTGCACCTTATCCTGAGTGCTCCCCAGAGGGTTAATGTTGGGAGGTTACAAGTTCCCTCCTCTTTTCTCTCTCTCTCTCCCTCCCTCCCTCCCTCTCAGTCTCTCGCTCCACTCTCTAACTCCTCTCAAGTAACCCAAACACAGACTCTTAGAAGCACCACACAGGTTTATCATCACCAGAGAGAGCACAGAATCAACAAGGGACGGACTTGCAAGCACCATCAAAAAAGGAGATCTCGCAAACTCAGTCAACGCGTTCTACCATGAATGGAAAACTTCAAGTTTGAAGATGAAACTTGGAATAAGTGGATTAAATTGATATGCATAACTGATAATCTCTCATCTGACAAGCTCTCATTGACGTGAACATCCAGGAGAGGAGCATTTCCAAAACTTTTTCTTTTCAAACCCTACATTTATTGTAAAGTGACCGGGAGACTGTAAGTGCCCGATCATGGCTGAGGAGAGACTTATTCACCTGTTGATGAAAACTTGGATGGTTCTTCTCATGCAAGGTTAGTTAACTTGTTGTCTTCTACACTCTTTCTCTAAATGAAGCATTTCAAGACACTATTTAAAAAACTAATTCTTAATTATCTGACAGACTCAATTTAGATGTTTGAGCCTCTACTAAGAAGCTGATGATATAAGTCGGGTGAGTTAAAAAAAGCGAGATATCCAAAATGTGCAGTTCTTCAGGACCACTGCTGTGAAGAAACTAAATATGCTTAACAACCCACAACGCAACTGATTAAAAATCATCATATAGCAATTTAGAAAAACTGCACAGTGCAAAATGTAAGAAAAGAGTTTTTTGCTGAACCTGAGGAACCTTCATTTTATCATATAAGTACAGCCTAGATCTGCATTTAACACAGGCAACACAATCATTATAAATCAGAAACATTAATGAATTTGAAGTCTTATGGTATTTATGTAACGCAAATAATGACAAACATGAATTATGAGAATCTTAAGTATTAGCTATCGCAAAAGAATGGCTTATTGTTAATGTGTAAAAGTATGAGGGCTGCCAAGCAAAACACCTTCATTATCGAGACCAACATGTCTGAGCATTTTCTGGTGTATCAAAGTTTTACAGCATTTTTTTGGTCTGGATTTCATAAGAGTAATTAAGATCTAAAAGATGACAAACAGCTCTCAGTGAAAGGTTCAGTTAATGTTTTAGAGGTATTTCCAGCTTTAATAAAACTAAACTTGTCCTTAAACTGTTAAAAGAAACACATTTAACTCACATAAGTTTTTGGAGCACCTTATCAGCTACTGTAGTTCTTTTGACGTGAAAAAAGTTCTTGATGTTACATTTATAGGTTCTTCAGATCGGCACGACAGTTTCTGGCTTCTTTAAAGCACCACACAGATGGTTTTCTAAAGAAATAAAGGATAAATGTCAGTACGGAACTTTGAAAGGTTCTCCGATGGCATAAGGTAATAACTTTCACATTTAAGAGAACAGAAATTTGGCTTGTTCTACAGGAAAACCACTGGAAGTTAGTCAGGTGAAGCCGAAAGAGCTTTAAATATAAACAGCAAAGAGTTGGGCTTGACACTGTGATCTTACTCTCACCTTTCCCCATGCACCGCTCTTTTCACCTGTCAGTCTCCTCCATGGGCCCCGGACCCCCGTTTTTGTTCCAGTCTCTTTTAAAGTTAGCAGGGGTGTTGAGAAGGCCATTGTTTCCTGTGAAAGCAGATCACAGCCGTGGAACTAATGCCACCATTAAAATAATGATTAGACTAACAGGCCAGCGCCATTAACGACCCCTTCTGTTCGTATGCCATTTAGTGGCTGTTTTTCTTTTACGCTCTCGTTCCTTTCAGTCAGGGATGGTTAGGGTGATGAAGAAAGCAATAGGCTTCTGTTCTCACTATCAGGCCGCCTACAGAACGAGAGAGAGAGGGAAAGACTGCCGCAATTATACCCCCCCTCCCAATGACTCCTGGCAGTTACCCATGACCTCAGAGGTCAGTATGCGTGCATTTATGCGCCTGTACTTTCTCTTTTCTTACAAAACATGGGCTTCTTTCATCAAACTGCGGAACTCAATCTGTGAAAATGAGTAATATCGCGTCCATGTGCTTGAGTAATCTGCCAAAACAGATGCTAAATGCGACGCTGTATTGTAGTTGGCTGTTACACTTTGTCTACTTTGATTTAAAGTGGAAAATTATTTAACGCAAGGAGATTTAACAAGAAGTTACACCTCGACATTGATTATCCAGTATTAAAAGGAATCGCCTCCATCATTTTTCCAGCTGTCTGGCATTGTCTGTTCTTCTCATTCCACCGTTTTAAAATAATATGTCTGCTTTGAGATGCATGAGTATTCATAAGCAGACGACATGACAAAAAGCCTGTCAGCCATTGATAGATAAAAGGAGGCCCAGTGCTTGTCAGAGAGACTTTGACTGATGCACAACATTTCAAAATCATCAGTCAGCTAAGAGAATAGGATCACACCGGTTACTGTCTCGGTAACTGATTTGGTACGTATTTAGAAACAGGTTAGATTACTGAATATAAATTAAAAAAAAATAAAAATAAAACTTTTCCACATTTTGACATAACATATCCCATGTATATGATATGTATAATATGCAATACTATTTTTTTTTTAATTCTTAATTTAAAGACATTTATATAGGAAATTACTTAAAAAAAAGAAAAAAAGAAAAACAACTGTGGATTGGGAATAATATTTTTCTTTTTAAATTCATCAAATTGGCATATTAGAATGCTTTCTGAAACATCCTGAGACACTGAAGACTGGAGAAACAGTGCTGAAAATTCAGCTTTGCATTACAGGAGTAAATTACATTTGAAAAGAAAACAGCTTTATTTAAAATTGCAATAATATTTCATAATATCATTGCTTTACAGTAATTTTGATCAATTAGGCTACCTGAAGCCTTTGCAAGCATAAGAGATTTTAAAACATATTTTTTAAAAATCCATCATATATGCCAAAATCATATTAGATGAAATTATTAAATATCAGTGAAATATCACAGTTTTTATTAGGGTGGAATTTGGCATGCAGTACACTTACGGAAGTTAAAATTATTGAAACAATGTTCCACTTATTTAACATATATCAAAAGTTATGTTCAGATCAAGGTCAGAATTCATAAAGCTAACTGCATTTGTGGCATAATTGCCTTAACACAGTTAATAACCGAATACTTGTTGTTTTTGATTAGGCTAGTAAAATGATCTAGATCCAAATATCTAAGAAAAATGAGGGATAGGTTACTCAGGAGCTCTGCTGGTTAGTCATTATCAGTGGTGTTGAGTTAACCCTAGGGGTAACTGTTAGTTTGAGGGAGAACGTTTCTCATAATCCCTTATCTAAATGAAAACAACTGCTAGATTAAGCAGGTTTAACGTTCATGAAAAGACAACAACGCTGCAGAATTGTAAGGAAGTTGAGTGATGAGAAGAATTCTCGGGAAAAAAGCACACATACACCCACCATTTTTTACTTAGATGGAGATATAACTGCTTTGCACACAAATTGTATTCACATTCACTTGCACGTATTGACAGACTACTCTTTTCATAAACATACGCATCACACACACACACACCATTGTTGCCCCTAGCGCTTGTTTGCATGCACACACATGCAGACTTGACTCTCTATATGAAACTTTACCTTTCTGTAACTGTACTTCATCAGACAAAAAGATTGTGACAGAGGGAGAGGAAGCGAGGAATCTGAGCTCTATCCAAAGTAAATGAGGTGTAAATGGGAGTTTTTTCATCAGGGAGCAGTTATCAAAGCAGGAGCCGGTGGGAGAGAGAGAGGCGGACAGGTGGTACAAAGGCAGTTAAACATTGAAAAGGGGCCATTTCATGCATGTGGCAATACCGTAGTACAGTGATGATGGTATCAGATATGGTGCTTTTATGATCCACGATATGATCCAAACTGTTGAAAACATGTCTAACACTTTCTATTTTAACATAGAAACAATGTAAGGTTTATTAAAGTTGATGTAACATGTTTTAAAGGTTCTAATTAATGTCCAGTATGTGGTACAAGCAAAATACTGTAAAAGTGGCTGAAATTATGATTATGATTAAGTATTAGGCCTATGATTAGTAAATATATGCTTCAATTTGACTTTCCAAACTATTACTCTTAAAAAACAATATCAAAAAATCTTCTAGCTAACGAAAACGATGTATATATATAACTTAATAAAATCTTGAAATAAAAAATGGAAATAAAAACTCAAAATTCTAACAAAAAAATAATCACTGGTTTGTGATTTAAATAAAAATGAGGCCATATTTGTTCAATATTTTAAGGTTGTTTGGCACATATAATATTAAGAACTGGACGTTTTATCCTCTAGAATTACACGACTTGAATGTTTTATTGAATGAGTGATTAAAATTGAACTTGTGTCTCTCACGGTCCCATTTTCATTCATGTTATAATAAATAGGCAATGGCAAATGGAACAGTGGTAGAGAGGAAGGGCATATCTTATTTTTGGCCACTCTTCAGTAATGACGCATTAGGGGTGAGAGAGAAGCTGTCCAAATTGAAATGACAAATAAAAACAAATACATGAAACCGACAGAGGTACTTTTGCTAGCCTCACTTCTTCTATAAATCAATGTCTCCAGTGTCTGTGTGTGTCTGGGGGTGTTGAATGGCTGGAATATTAGGACAGGTAGTTTACTTTGGCTCACACTAAAGGGAATTGCCTGTAAGCAAAGAGACCACACACATTCTCCCACAGCGCCCTCTGCTGCTCGCTATCATGCACTGCCGCTTCTATGCCGTTTATACGGGAGAGATGAGATGAGATGAGATCCTCACAGACTTTACACTGCGTCTACACCGAGAGCTAGTCATATAAGCAAACACAACAACCACTGCGCTCATATTAACCAATTAAAGGGGCGTTTTCTCTCTCTCTCTCACACACACATACAGATAATTCACCATGAAAAGTGGCAAAAGGTGTCACTTATGGTAATGACAGCACCTTTCAACACAAGTTTATAAAGCGCTGCTCCAGAGGTTTTGCAACAGGCAACCAATCATTAACTGAAGAGTGCCTGCCTCATTAAATATTCATGAGCCCTGATCGAAATAGTCAAACAGTGACAAACGCAAATCATATTTTAGGAAATTACAATGTAAGTTCAATCTGCTTAGCCATAATAAAGTATTAAAATATGGAAAAACTAGGCTGAAAATTACACTGGTTTACAATTTAAAGTGTGAAATGATATGATGTCCCAAGTGATACACATGCAGTTATTAACATAAAACAGGCCTGCATTGAATAAAAAAAGCATACAAGAAAACCTCAGCTTGATTAGAGGCTGCTGAACCATCAGAACAACCGTAAACAGGCACATTCTAACTCTATAGCACTATCACTTTATTGTGATCATGAGAAACAAGTCTGCGTTCACATGGGCTGAGGCTGGGAGAGGCTGGATCCCTCCCAAACAGCATGAGGAAATAATTCCCTTCTTTAGGGCAAACAACTAGACGCAGCCTGACATGCTCAATAAATGCTCTATAATTATGCAATCCCAGACATTTTAGGGCTACAGTTAACAAATGGGAATAAAAGCTTGTCTGTTTAGTGCTTCTCTGAGAAAATCATACCATCTCTGATTTTAAAAAACTACAAACTAATACATTGTGATGTATTCATGTATAGTTTATTTTAGATTTGACCTCAAATCAAAAGAACAGAGTGCAAAGAAATATGCCTAACCCTCCAAAACACAAAAGTGGGTCAGTAAGTTTAAAAAAAAAAGGTTTTATTATAATACTAGTGAAATAATACTTTTAAATAAATAAATATTACTTTTCAATAATTTTATTCAGCAAGTATACATTGCATGTCTTAAAAGTTACTGTCAAAACATTTATTTCTATTTTGAGTTATTCATTGAAGAATTGTTAAAAAACATATAATGGCTCCTGCAAGTGTGGTGAGCGTATTTATCGTTGAAGTATTAAAGTCTTGCAAGGAAATTTGCTTAACTGTTAGGAAAATAAACACACAATGCATCAATCTTAAATGTCCTAAAATAGTCATCATTGTCTCTTGATTTCAGGGTGAAATGCGATTGGACGTGTTATATAACCGGTTTGTATTTGGAATAATTATTTGACATCTGGCGCAGGAGTAAATTAATCTCAAATCAAGTTTTCTCTCCTTCCCACCTTCTCTTCTGAGAAAGTTTAATAGAAGAGCTCATGTTCTGTGTGCACTTCTCAGCATGCAACTTCCTAAAGTTCTCCCTTTGCTAATGAGGTCTACTACACCATATATATAACGTTCTTACTCAAGGACAGCTCTGTGGTGAGGCCAACGGCAAGAAGATTTACCGATCAAACAAAGATGCCCAGTGCCATGTTGACAAATCTCACTCCTCATGAGCTGGAACCATGTTTGCTCTTCAGTCTGTCTGAAAAAAATTGTCAAAAATTGTTGTTTTCATTGGCCAGTGCCACATATCCCTTCCTATTCCCTTGAAGATGGTGTCTGATTGAAGTGACATGCCAAACCTCTGGCCTCCCGCCCCTCGCCACAAATCGTGGTCAGAGCAGGATTGGGATCTATATATGGCTCTAATAGACCTCATCACGTTTCATTACACGGAAAATTACAGAAATGCAAAATCCTTCAACCACTTCCAGTTCAGCAAAATCCAGTTTATGGACCGTAAAAGACCATGAAGTGAAAATGCTCCTCTTGGAGGGTTTTTTTTTTTTATCGCTGGGGGTATCAAAGCTTTTTGAAGTGTCTGAGGTTTTTAAAGGTTTAATTTATTGGGAAATGTGGTGACAGAGTCATGAAGAGTGATCAGTAGCTATATTATTGCTAACTTAGACCTTTCTGGAAAGATTTCAACGAAGCCCTTTGGATTTACTGCAACTAAACATTTTTATTAAAAACATTAACAAAAAAGGATTTAAAATATACTTTTTTTTTTTTTTATTATTACAACTTTAACAATGAAAAAAACAAACAAAAAAAAAAACCTCCAGATGTTCACCCCCCCCCCCCCCCCAATTTTTTTTTGCTGAAATTATATTAGTTATTATTATTATTAATCACCCTCAGGTCATCCAATATGTTGAGAGATTCTGAGAAATATAGAGTTACATCACTTGCTCACCAATGGATCATCTGCAGTGAATGGGTGCCATCAGAATGAGAGTACAAAACAGCTGATAAAAACATTACAATAATCCACACGATTCTAGTCCCATCAATTAATGTCTTGTGAAGTTGATGTTTTTTAAGTAACAAATCCATCGAGTCATTTTTCAAATGATTGTTTCTAGCATAATATTGCATTTTCCAGTGAAAAACTCATGTGAATTAGGAGATAAATATTACAGCATTATTATTGGTTATAGACTCATATTTCGGCAGTGCCTTAATGATGAATTTGTTTCAGTTTCACAAGATGTAAACTGATGGAGTAAAGTCCATTTTTATGGATTATTTTGATGTTATCAGCTGTTTGGACTCTCATTCTGATGGCACCCATTCACTGCAGAGGATCCATTAGCAAGCATGTGATGCAATGCTACTTTTTTGTACAGATGAAGAAACTTATCCACATCTAAGGATGACCTGAGGGTGAATTTTGGGTTAACTATTTTCAGCAAGATTATAGGTCAAAACCTAAACCACACTTATATATAAACTAAGCATGGAGTCAGATGTAATAATGCAATGACCGCATTAACATACATACAGACTGATAATTTCCCTGTCTCTCCTCAGTTTTGTGCGTGAGGGGCAGTAAGCTGTGGGAAGTGCCCACCGCCCCACTCATACCTCACGCCAACCTCAGCACCAGGCTGTTTTGGGAGCCCCAGTGCCAAACTCAGCTACGCCATCTACAGAACGAAGCAAGAATCACAGCCCCCATACCACCCAAACCAGAGGGCCACTGGGTGTCAAGCAGGCAAGAGACACACTTTTCTACAGATTGACCCAATTTATGTGTTGAGATACCTACTCTGTAACTGAAGCCTGTGAAGCAACAAGATAAGCGTCATTTAAAGTGGTTTAGGCATTTTGTCTCATTGAATATCCTTCACTTAAAGGGTTGGTTCACCCCCCCCAAACAGTTTGCAATTGCAATATTAAATACATTTTTGACTTTAAATATTGTTTTTTTTCCTCTCAGATGTGAAGTGCGACCCGGCCCAGAATTCCTCACTCGATCCTACCTATTTTACCAAAGCCCCGCACGTCTCTTCAGGGCCCTCCAGCACTATTACTCTGACAGCGAGTGCCACATCCCAGCCTACTCTCTTGTAATCAGGGGTAAACTGCGGCTACGTCAGGCCTCGTGGGTCACCCGTGGAGCCACTGAAGCAGAGCACTACCTCCATAAAGTAGGAATGGTCATTCACAGCCAGAAGGCCGTTCATCATCTATCTACCCGCCTGCCCTCTTCCTGCCTGGGGCTCAAATCTGGAGGACAGCTGGTGCCTCATCGCTTCTATGAACTCTTCAATGCCAAAGCAGAGAAAGACTGCCTGGGTGCTCTTGGGTTCTCCATGATGGAACTGGAGTTGCTGCGGGTGGAGACTCATCAACATCTGCACAGCAGGCCGACTCAGGAGCTGTTTTTAGGGGATGTGCACACCGACTGGAACGAAAGGGTACACCACAGACCGACTGGTTACCAGGTTCCTCTGCAGAATGCCATGGTGAGAGTTAAGACTACCAGTTTTTATTTTTTACTTAACAATAGCTCAGGACTGCTAAGATAAAATGCTGATCATTTTCAATGACTACACTCTTACGAGTAACATTTCTAAAATGGGGATTTCGCAGCAATGCTATGGGTGCCTAATCCAAGCGCTCCATTCCAACCCAGATCAAACACACCTGTCTGAAGTTATCAAGTGCTAAAGATCTTAGTTCAGTTGGGTCTGATCAGGGCAGAGCTGCACTTCTTAGGAAAGTAGATCTCCAGGAACAAGATTGGGGACCACTTTTATCAGGTTTTCACATGCCTGAATTAAAAAAAATGTTTGGTTCCACAAAGAAACTTTGAGCGAACAGTTCTTAAAAAAACACATTTAGCGTAAATAACATTTAAATTCTCTAAAGAAGCTTTTTTTCCCGTCCGTTATACATTTTTTCCTTCCATTATAAAATTCCACCTTTTGTGGAATTGAAATATTTTGCAGATAATAAAATGTTCCTCATAGAATCATAGATATTAATAAAGAACCTTTATTTTGAAGAGTGAAACTTTTCCAATCCACAAGAGGTTCTTTATAGTGGAAAAATCTTCTTCCTTTTTTTCTGGAAACCATAATAATTTTTCCAGGAATTTTAGATTTTTTTTTTTTTGCATTTATTTTAAATATTTTGCAACATTGTAAATGTATTTTCTGTCACTTTTGATCAATTTAAAGTCCCCCTATGGGTTATGAAAAGTTCATATTTTGGTTTTAGGAGTCCTAAAATGCTTTCATTTTCTTGTAATATGCATTTATTATCACCTCATTTGTTCAACAACTCCCAAACGATTCGTTTAACATTCGTTGAATTTATCAAACCCCTCCAGTGAATGCTCGGTTTCAGTGTTTTGTGAGCTTTTAATGCACCAAAAGTGGCACCTAGTTGCAAAGAATGAATGTGCATCTTCATTCAGACCAACAGGTGGGCGGGCAATATGCTAATGATTCATTTTTTTGGGACCCCCTTCGAAAACAAGATGGTACATCTCAAGGGGTTAATCCTAATAATAATAAAGACATTTTGGAAAAACATGAAAGGGCTTGGGACTCGTTTCAATGAATCAGAGTCAACTCTTTCTTTGAGACAGAATAACTTTATACACGGTGCACTTTCAGATTTAAAAGTTTTGCAGGATGTTTTCGTTCACTTTCATGTTACACTGCATGAAAGATCATTTTCAGAAACCATAACAGGATCACTCTAATACTACTTTTCCTTCTAAAAAAAAAAGTATTAATTTATGAATTGTCACCAAAATTAACAAAATCCTTGTCTCTACTCTCAGCACCACATCCACCCATGCCCAGTGTGTGCCCTGGTGTACCGATCCTCTGAACAGCATCCACCCATCCTTCCTCCATCCCCTTCCATCCCTCTAGATCTAAATGGAAACTGGGTGAGTCAACGCTGCGAGTCCCATCCAGCTGTCCTCTTCCTATCTCGCCTTTTTGTTTTCAATGAGGAGCAACGCACTTGGGAGGGTACCTACCAACATTACTCCGACCCAATGTGCCACCAGGCCAGCTTTACACTGTTGGCATCAGGTCATTATGCTAAAGTGGGACAGTCTGCTAAAGTTCGAGGGGCCACCGAGCTGGTCTTCAAGGTGACACGAGCAAAAGTGATCGTGTATGACCAAGCACTGCTGCGGGAATTAAATTCAACGCAAAATGGAAGATGCGGGCAGCCGGGTGGGTGGGAGACGGGCGTCGAGCAAGATATAACCTGGACGAATGGATGCGACGCATTGGGGATACGACTTCCACACAAAGAGTATGAGCTGTTTAAGATGGGGCTGGATCATAAAGGGCGTCCCCTGTTGTTCAATGGGGAAAGGCCCACGGATGGATCCAGCCCGGATCGACCTGCAAAAAGGCCATCGTCCTTTCAGACACCAATGGTGCAATGCAGCACAAGGGTTGGGTTGTTGCCACGCTACGGATCCTACAGTGATCATTCAACGGGACCTAAGATAAGCTCCGGTAATGCACTGCACTCTTCGGTGATTCTGCTGTCTGTTCTAAATGCATGGTGCTGGAATATTTATCTTTTCTAAAATTTGACATACCATTCACGTTCACAAATTCGGACCCACTTGTTATGGGCATTGTACAATCTGATAGACTGGAGCAGGATTGTTCTTTTCGGTGCTGTAACAAAACACTTGCTGCAAATCCTCTGAAATACGACACTTTTTTTAATCTAAGAAATTTTCATACATCAAAATTTTTACATAGAAACCTCCTTTTATCATATAGTATATAAGCATTATTTTTGATGCCTTCAATTTGGAGCGTTGTTTCATATGAACTCCAGAAGAATGCTACATGGATATCTAACTCAAAACCTAAGTATATTTGCCAACATTCCACCAAGATAAACAGTTTCATGTCAAGTATTTCAAATACTTACCAGTGTACAGCCAATGGTGTGAATTTGGGGCGGGACTATCTGTTTCACTGACCAATGGGAGGCAGGAGTGTTCGAGGAACCTGTTTGAAAACAGCCATCGTGTCTGCAATTTTTCAGCTTTAAAATCAGATATGGGAGATACATATTCCCTTTTGAATGGAAAGGAAGAAAGAAGATTTCCAAAACACAATACAAAAACATTAGAAGTCAAAATGCCCTTTTCTGATCTTGTATGTCCTAATTATTTGATCTGAAGTGCATATATGGACTACATTCAACATAAACTGTATTATTGTAATCTTTTAATATTAGGCTGTTGTCTTCAAGACAAGGAG
>JAUMHR010000099.1:3773230-3783792 GCA_032361145.1 Enteromius fasciolatus | reverse complement strand
CGACGGAACTTGCGACCATAGTAGGCTAACTATGCCTTTGGGAAACGCACCCCTGGGCCGGTCATACAAAAAATCGTTCAAAATCGTACAATTCAATCGTACAAAAATCCGATCACTAGCCGGTCAATCGGTGCATCTCTAGTTATAACTCTCTTTTTCATGCATTGTGGCAGCCATGATCACTAGAAAATGTTTACAAACCAGTGATGTAAGTTTCAACAAACAATTACATTTTCTTGTAAATTAAAACAAACAAAACACCTAAAAATGCAAAAATAGCCAAAGCAACTAAATTAAATAGATTAAAATTAAAGTACTAAAACCAAACTAATATAATATTAATAATAAAGCAATATCAAAATATTAAAAGAACAAATAAAACTGAAATAAAAAAACAAATTCAAAACATTAACAATAGGCCCACTGTATATAAATAATATAAAAATAATAAAATTTTCAGCATTTGACTGTAAACAGTGCGTTCTGTGGAAAAAAGCACACAAGCCACATGAAGGCTGGTTTGTTAAGACAGCAGTTTTTGTGTTAAGATAGCATGTAAAAAAAAAAAAAAAAGTAATAAAAAATTCATCATGCAGCAGTCAAACAGACCATAAGGAATATATGATACAATCAACTTAACTGATGAGACAATGTCAAATACCCAATCAGCAGATGCCTAATATGGTCTTGATTTACTTCTTTCAGCTACAAAGAACACAAGATAACACTCCAAGGGATCATAGGAATAAAGTGTTTAATATTAATGCATTATTATAGAAGTAAAGCGGAGCACAAAAGGGTTGTTTTAGTACTAATGGGGTTAGGAGGTGCAGAGAGGTTAATTCCAGGATCCAAGCCTAGATTTATATCATTGTTCGTAGATTAAAGAGGGCTTTCCAGGGAACGGTCCTCTCATGTTTGCCCTCTCCACCACGAAGCAGCTGAATGTATTGCGGTCTGATTAATCTTAATGAATTATGCAAATGTGCTTTATCTCAAGCGATTTCAGAATGTTTCTGTATTGTTTTATTAATGCGCTTTTGAATTACTTCGCACAATTACAAATCTCCCTCTCCTTCTCTCTGGCACGCAGCGCAATGTTTCTCATTCAGTCGCGTTCCTTTATTAAAAACTCACTGCGGTCTCTGGCGGGATGCACGCACGAATAAGAAATTAGTCATTACTGTAATTTAATGACTTTAAACCAAACAAGACTGCGGTCTAGATTACTAAGCGTAACCCGAACCCTCCTCCCTGGCGTCCCAAGGGTCTGATCTTTGGGAATATGTCTCCTTAATTTCTACTTAATTAATTATGTTCGTTATCACGACTACCCTGTGGTGAGAGCGCGGTTTCAATTACGATGGGAAAACTGACATAACAATACAAAAAGGCCTTGACGAACGCTCTGCTAGAGATTCTGGGAGTTTGCTATTGACCGAGTGAGCTCAAGTATCTATTTATTACTCTGTGAAGAACTCTTCCGCACACTGGGCAGTTTCAGCACAGGACCTAATTGAGAGCTGCGCTTTACTGCGCGTGAGTCATTCCATTGATAAGAGAAACATTATAGACACTTTTACATATAATTGCATACACGATTCACTTCAAAGCGCCCATCAAAAGCACCAGCAACACTGCTTATCTCTGTTAACGTGATATAAGGCACAAATCGAAGGATTATGAGGGGATTTGGAGAACAATTTGCATGTGGGCAGAAATGCTATAGATGAGGACGGGTTAATTTGGACGATAAAACTACAGCGAGATGACAGCTCCAATAGATGATATTAGCTGCCTCTTCATGTATCCTTCAAATGACAGCTTGTGCATTTCAATCAGGATGTCCAAGTATTATGAAACATCCAGCGTGTAGCATTCATTCTAATGCGCGATTTCATATTCAAAGCATAATGCCGATATGCTTATCAATGCGCTGTCATGCTCGGAAGGAAATGCCAACAGACAGCGTTCATATTAAAGTCAAATTGCAACACTCATGCCACTACAGAGTCTCCTTGATCTAATGGCTTTTTGGAGAACCTTGCTGTGGTCCTTATGAGCCATATGTGCGTGACCACTCAGGGTGCTGATGACGCGCATGTTGTTTGCTTTCTTCACCCATTGATTACCATCTACCAGTGGCACATTAAGCAAATGTCATGCACCTTAGGTGGACCTAGCAAAATGGCAAAAAAAAAAAAGGTTGGCACATGAAGTTTTGCAATAGGGTTGTTAAGCCAATCGCTGATCTGTAGAATGTTTCCAGTCAGCATTCTGAGATGTGCACCCAGGACTGCGCTTGACATTGGCTGATCTCACTGAGAAATAAGCTTTTTCTAATGTTATTTGAGCAAAAGGAGTAACAATTTTTACAGTTGTTGTCAGATTTCATTGGTTATTTATAAAAAGGAAATCATAGGCTTAGTTAGAGTCTCCGTCAGACAAGTCATGTAACTTGGCGGCCATTTTTGAAACACCCCACAGGCCATAAACATTAAGGGTACTTCTCAAGTGGAAGGCTGCATCCTACGAAGGCTGCATATCTTGGCTGCCACGTTATCAAATGACGCCGAAGGCCATCTCAATAGGAAGGCGTCCTTGGAAGGCAGCACGTTTGACGTTTCGCCACCATCATTCAGCTGAATTTTACCTGCATCCACAATACTTTGACGAAACTGATGAAAAAAAGCGAGCCATCAATGAGCTTGTCTGAATTAATTATGAAATGTAAAACAAAAATAATGTTTTCTGACATGAAAGCATCTGTAATTTTTTGTTTTGGTTTAAATACTCAATAACGCTAAACTGCCAATAACTTAAGCCATAGAGAGACTGTAGACAGCTGTGATTCATTGTATTGCATTAATAGAGCCAAATAATTAAAAAATATGTAATACAAAGTATTTTCCCAAAACTAACATTTATTTGTAGCCTATTTCCGTGCCGTGCTGTTGAGGGTAGGAACATATGATGTAGCACGCACTTACTAGACCATCTCATTCTAGCGTTTATATGCCCGAGGAGGACTCTAGCCTACAATACTAGGAAAGACAGCCTCAGTAGGATGCAACCTTCCACTTGAGAAGCACCCATATAGATGCTCCATTCGACCGCTCCAAGCAAGTAGATGTATCCACCTGGAAGTGGAGCATCTTGGAAGGCTCCACTTAACCTCATTCTGTGCAGGATTGTGGCATTTCAGTGATTACTAAGGTGTGAATAACATCAAGTTAAGACTCTGACAACATGGCGGGCGGTTTACGTATTGTGGCCCATAGAAATAGTCGCTAATGAGGCATCTACTGTATGTCTCGGGCATCCAAGTGCAGCTCCTATTCTTTGTATTAGGAAACATCAAATTCTCCCAAACTGTTCACTAAGCTTACGATTAATTTTTATATTTGAAATTACCATTGAAATCCGACAGTCTTTGTAACATGTTTCAGTAATGCATTTCTAACAATTAAAATGTGTTTACAAACAATTCTCAAAATTGACTTTACACAGTCTTAAAAAATACTTCTGTCTGTGTATCTAAAAGGTGTACCTTTTACTCCAGTGACAGCTTTTGTACTTTTGTATCTTTCAAAAAGTAAATTGTGAAATTTGCTAGTGATTTCTTAAAAAAATCGATTTTCCACGCATTAAAACTCTGAAATGTTTTGAACATCTGGTTCAATGTCATTGAGTGAAAAATTCATTAGGTTAAATCATCCAAACTGCTTCTGCAGTGTTTTTTGTATGCATGTGATAACTATGAATTTTCATCTTTTCAAAGAGCAGCGTGAAGGTTCTTTAAGGCCTTCACAAAAAAAACAAAGTCATACGAGTTTAGTAAATAATGAACGAAATGTACAATTTTGAGGAAGATTGCTCCTTTAAAATCTATCACGTACCATCTGGCCATCACGTTTGATGAACAACAGGCAGCGATGCATGCGACATACCAAATCCATGTGCCAAAATCCCACACAATGCACATGAATGCAATCCTTTCCTAGGATTTCCAAACTGATGGGACAGTCTGGATGCTACTTTATAAACATGGAATATGATAATGTTAATTTACATTTTTCTTTCTCTCTCCAGTTTTACATTCATCCCTCTCATGTGGCGTTATTCAGAAGGGTCAAGGAGAAAAAATACAGCAACTGTCCTTACATTTCTGCCCTTTCCACACCATCCATTAACCTCATTGAGGTTGTTGAACATTATGCAAATCCTTGTCTCAATTACAGTACTAGAAATCTTTGAAACAGCAAATATTTAAACAAATCCAAATAAAACCTGGCATTTTTTGAACTCTTACAGCACACGCTGTGACATTCCTCCAACCCTTTGTATTGTGACTGTACTCCTAATGTCCCCATTACCATTCAGATGCGGGTGATGAAAGCAGTGGTAGGTGTTGGGTGATGCGACATGAGGCAAACAAACCAATTCCTACCTGTATCTTCCCTGCACCCTAATGAGCCCAGATGCCGGTGGACTCAATCCCCCTCACAGCTTCCTCTGCAGAAGACCGAACGCACTCGGCATGTAGATAAGAATGCTAGGCGTGATAATTCATAAGGGTTCATTCGGGATCTTCTGGAAAGCCTTGAGAATTTCGGGGCTGCTGCGACTCCCCTTGGCCCGACGGATTAACGGCTGAGAGACCCAGCATGAAGTCTGGTTAATCCTGGTCGCCCTATGAGGTGTCATCGCTGTCCCATATCTGGTATTGTCCTCAGTCTGATCCCACTCATTAGACTCCACAGCTGGGTTTATTTCACATGGTGTTTTTAACTACGCTCTCTGCATGCTGTATGCATATTTGAAACAACCAATGTACATAGTTTTCTAAATGATTCCCAAACTAAACGTAACTTCTGAAACTTTTACAATCTTTTGATGACTCCCTCAAAATTGTATAACGGTGCGCTATTAAAAGTGTGGTTACGTGTCACTGTTATTCATTCCACAACACTGTTCTAAATACTTCAAACACCTACCGTGATTCAAGGGCAAAAAAGGTCTTTGAGTTCTCCGTTTCAGAGGACCGACCCATGTCCCAATGCCATGAACTGTAGCGCAATGTCCTGAAAACACAGTCAAAGCACTCAAAACTGCCTCAATAAACACACACACAAGCCTAAATGCTTTTATCTCGTAGTCTTGGCTAATGACACATTCTTTCAGTTGAAAGCTTGCTCACTGTCTGCAATTAGCTAAACACATTAGTACATTAGGCCATCATTATGAACGCTCCAGAGTCAGAACATTATGTTTATGACATGTTCGGAGCAAGCCTTTGTGTGACTTACTTCTCGAAGTAAATGACATCTTGACTAACCTCACAGTGCCCCTCCTTGTTCTGCTGTTGATATTGCTAATGGTAAATTAGCCAGACAAAATCGCTGGCAAATGGTATTATGCTAATAGCATTAGCCCTGCCCTATGCAAGTCAGTCTGAAGTGTTCTGTGACAGCTGTAAAAGCGCTACGTGACTCACGGACTGAATGCTAATAACGTGGCGTCTGCACATAAATCTGTATATCAAAGACAGAGGCTACATGTCAATTTCAATGCGAACATTAGCATAGTCATGTGACATCTTGATGCTCTTGAAGATTTTATCAAAGCTGGCGAATCCGTCATGACAGATGGATAATGAAAGATGTCTGATTGTTTATTCTTTTTGTTCTGTTGGTGGGTGGATGTTGCGTTTAAATGTGCTTTCTCTTTTATGATGGCAGAGTAATCATGCTTTAAAGTTACAATTGGACAAGATTTTCCATAGAGATACTTTTTATTTGAGATAATACTGACACTTTGACTCAATATTGGCCACCGAGGCTTTTAAAAACAAACAATAAATCTTTTTGCCATCTTCTTTTTCACTGCTCCCATAGACCACTTTAACTTTTTCATCCATTATTACTACCTGTAATTCTTAGCATCATACTTGCCTCTTGCTCTTGCACAAGTCTGTTTTAAAATGGAGCTGAGTGCCCCCAAAACCATACCCAAAAATCATACACTTCACATAGATCAAAAAGTCTTCCCATAGTAGAAGAACGAAAATATTGGCACCAAAGGATAGGGGACTGAATATTAGTGCCTCTGGAACATATGATTCAAGTAATAAGCCAACCTTTCAAGTCCACTTTCGCTTCAAAAAGAAAATGTAATCCACTGTTCCATTGAATTGTCTCTGAACCGCTCCACATGTTGATTTTTATGGAATATTTACTTTACATAGTGTATGATCTTGTCCGACATTGTTAGAAAGCAAAGACGGCAGTTTGGCAGAGCGAAAATAGAAGAGAAGGTGAAAAAAGAGAGAAAACTTCCATGTGGTCCATTCCAAGTGACATTAGTATTCATCTGAGGTCCAGCAACTTGATCCCAATAGTTGTGAAGTAGTTTGAAGTCTATGTATCTTCATTTCCATTGCTTTGATAAAAATAAAAAAAAGCGGCTAGTCCCAAATGTATATTGGTCCCAGACTATCGTGTGACCTGAAAAAGAGGAGTCCAAGTTATCACTTCATGTCTGCATTTGATTTCAGCAGAGATGGACTGGATAAAAATCAGCATTAAAACCAATGCAATACCATTTATACCTGTTTATACAAAGGTTTACGTTATAGGAAATACATACAGTGATATATATATATATATATGTGTGTCTGTGTGTATATATATATATATATATATATATATTGTTTTTATTATCATGTGTGCCTAGATTGGTATATTTTACAACATGAATAAGGCATATTTAATCATGAAATACAGTTAAAATATAATGTATGTCAAAACAGTATTGAAATGCACATTTTGACAGTAGCTTGAGTTGAGCTGAAGCAATGTAAATTTATGCTCATTATTGAAAAATGTATGATCTGTCAAAAATGTAACAAGCTCAGTTTTACATGGTTACATTGAATTATTGTGAATGTTTGAGTTGTTTTAAAATAACCATTGGTCTTACATTTAGATCATGATAACAGTTAAAATCACACATACAGCGTAAACTATATGGTTTTTAGGTACTTGTTTGTGCCATTTTTACAGTGATTTCATAATGTCCATTGAAATGTTAATGTGAGGTGTCGTCACTGTAAACAAAACATTACAACACTTCAGTATATATCATCATAACACAACGACAACAATCACAGAGTGTTAACTAATTATCTCTTGATCATTAGAGGGCCGTCTGCGCTATAAAAATGGATAAGTCTCCGATTAGAAGTTTCCTCCAAGGCATGAGGTGTTAGCACGGGGACTGACACATGCTCACACAGGCGCACTGTATTGTCACCTACGAGTGTCATTAACCACACCACCAGCGTGAGCTCAGGCGCAGCGGCCCAAAATAGAGAGCAGAACACTGAGGGACCAGAACCGCTAGCTCCTCTGGATCTGGGAGGGTTTAGCATGCAAGTCTGGTCCTGTTCCAACTCTGAAACACAAAAGCAAGGCTCTGGGTTCAGAGGCCGGGGTATAGGACATGTCTCTATAGTTCTGGATGAGGTCAGACTGGCAGGCTGCTAAGGGAAGCCCAGTGTAATCTACACCTTCAGGTCATTGCCAGCAGGCAGCCGGAGGACACACAGAGGAAGTGGAAGGTGTCCTGGCCGCCGTCTCCTTCCCTTTTTACCTCCCTCGCTGGTTCAGACTTGGACTCACTAGACCACCAGTTCAACAAAATCAAGTAAAATTGAGCTACTGAGAATATAAAGAAAAGAGGTCAGTATATTCCTGAGTGTCTGTTAAAATTTTTCGTACCGCACAAAACTTTCTTCTATTGTGAATTTTCTTCACCAGCTCTAATATGCTGATTTCATGCTCAAAAATAATTTATCATCATCAATGTTCGAAACATTTGTTCCGCTTAATTGAAACTGAAAAATTATAGATTTGAAATCTCAATGAACATAATTTTAAAAAATTACATTTTTACTGTCATTTTGGATAAATGTAACACATTTTAAGCATTTGAACTTTAATTTTTATTATTATATAATTCTTATCACTTCTGTTCCAGAAATTTATACCTTTTCACGCACAAAATTTATAATTTATTAAATTTATACTGTCAACCACAATTTATAATTTTGAGACTATGGCCCAGTTTCACAAACGGGGCTTATCTTAAGCCAGGACTAAGTTAAATTAAGATGTTTAAGCAACTTTTACAAAAACATCACAGGTGTGCATCTTGAGAACAATGACACTGAGATATTTTAAGGTATGTCAGAGCAAGACATTTTCAGTTGAGACAGCTCAAACATGCCTGTTAGTCTGGGACTAGCTTAAGCCTTGTCTGTTGTGAAATCATGAGTATATATTTGAAATCATAATTAGAACTTCAGAGCAAGGCCAAAAATGCATTATAGGTCCAATTTAATTCAATCAAAGAATGTGGTGCAAAGTTCAAAACTAATAATCAGAAAGATCAGACCTCAGATTAAACAATCCAATCCTGCCTTTCAAAATTCCTTGGATCTCTTCCTGCGGTTATATTGCATGTCCAAATCCATGGACGGTGGCCTGGAGGGCCCCAAAAATCAAGCCCAGGTTTGAGAGTAGCTCCCAACACCTCAGAGGTCTGCCTGCTGTTGACGTGAGTGCAGCCGCATGAATTATTAACAGGGCTAAAGTAAAAAAAGGTCTGCCTCACGCAGGCCCCTCTGCCCCATGAATAATGGAGGACTCGACTGAAGCGCAGGCATTTGGTGAGTCAAACTTCTCAGTCTGATGGATGGCTACAAGCCCTGCGTGTCAACCGAACATACGCAGCGGCTCGCAAACATGCGGCTGCAAACATAAAAACAATAACTCACATTAACCTGCGGAAGCGCATCATTGCCCTGCGCTGACTTTCCTAAATGCAATGCCACATTGTGCTTCTTTTGTCTAGGCTTTTGTTGGACAATAAAGGTTGTCTAAGGTCCCAGACTGTGTTTTATTTAAAGACTAACAAGCTGAAAGCATGAAAGCTAGTGCATTCTGAGGAAGAATGGAAGCAATGGCTAACACTGGTTAGCAAGTGGCTTTTAATTTCAGATATCAAAACCAGTAGCAATGGGTATAATAGGCATTAATACATTGTATGAGTCAAAATAATTTATTTTTCTTTAATGCCAAAAATCGTTAGGATATTAAGTAAAGGCCATGTTCAATTAAGTTATTTTGTAAATTTCCTATACTGTAAAAATATCAACACATAATTTTTAATTAGTAATATGTATTGCTAATATGTGATATTTAGATTCCAGATTTTCAAATTGTTGTGCAGTATCTCGGCCAAATATTGTCAGATCAAGCCATACATCATTGAAATAATATCAGATAATGTATAAATCACAATTTAAAAATTACCCTTATGATTTGTCAAAAATAATCAGTACATTTATTACAATACACTGATATTATTTTCTAATTATTAGTAAAAAAAAAACATAGTTTTATAAATGTGGGGTATAATACAGTATTATAGCTATAATTCAGTATATTAAATTCATATTTTGTACTCTGTATTATTCTATACTCTATACTGTATATTATGAATATTTAAATACAATGAATATATTGTATATATAATATATTGTATGTTTTTATTTATATATTTTTATATTTATATATTGTAATTATATCTGAAAGTATTTATTTTCAGAAATGTACAATATAAACTTTATCTGAATTACTGTTGTACAGTCTGACTGTTGTTACAGATATTCTGGAACATTTCGCGAGTTGGTATTGACAGTATTATGATGGCTATACGACTGTGCTGTAATTGGACGGGCTCCCTCTCACCTTGGTTGTCTTGACTTTGTTTCCCGTGCTGCAGCTCCAACCTTTAAGATCCGGCAACACCTTACACTCCTCGCCCTCCATACACGGCTGCATCTGACACCACCACTTCTGTGCTACTATAGAAGCTGCGCAGACAGAGAGAAAGACAGAAAGAAGAGAGCATCTCAGCACTCCGCTCACTCAATGGGAACTGCCAAAACAGGAACGAAACAAGCCCAAATCACCACGCATCCAAGATTTTGAAGGATGCAGCAATGAAGATTGAGAGGAGGAGAAAACCTTGGAAGATCTTGCTCACGTCCACTGTCAAAAGAAATGAAACTATGTCTTTGTATCTCTTTCTCCTGAAAACAATGAGGCTAGTCAGGGAGGAGGTCTTTGATTCAAAGCTGACGGTTTGAATCCATCAATCTGATGTTGGCTCGACGCTCACTGTATGTCTTTCGGGATAAAGTTCTTCCTTCATGTCAAGATGACAAGAGCTGCGGTCTGGGGGATTGGCACAATCTTGAGGGTTAAGGGGAATTGAGAAGCAGAAGGAAGGCATTGTCAAGCTTGAGGCCTCAACTTTTAATATGGGGCAGAGAGGAAGCAGCTATAAACTTTTTAAGATCGCAGGATATCAAAATCAGAGTTTGTGGATTTAAGTCCACGTCTATCAAGCTGAATCCAACTATATGATAAAACAAACTTTTGGGCTGAATGGAAAAACATTCACTGCCCTCTAAAAGTCTGGAAACACTCCTG
>JAUMHR010000099.1:3757486-3773130 GCA_032361145.1 Enteromius fasciolatus | reverse complement strand
TCATCTTTGGGCCAATCATCAGGAGGCTTGGCGTAATATATCAATGTTTGAATAAATTGACGGCTCAGATGCCCAGATTATGCAGAGCTGCTGCTAATGGTGGATATTTTGATGAATCAAAAATGTAAGTATTGTAAGTAAGACTACCAGTGATGTTAAGAACAACAAGTTCTTTAATTTTCAATCTTCCATCATTTTATGACATTTTAAATATTTACACATCAGTATGAATACACTCTTACAAGGCTACCAAAATTTCATAGTTACTTTAACTATGATTAAATCATGGTAATTGGCCACCAATAGCAAACATAACTATAAATAATAGTTCTGTGCTTCTTTGAAAATCTGGATTGACTAGTGATTCTTTCACAATACAAATTAAATTATCAACAAATGACATGAAAATATAGACACGGGGAAAAAATCCCGGATTTTTTATGTTGTGTCAGACTTTCACAACCCACAGTATGCAGACACAATATACCGCATAAAAACAGTGTAGAGAGGTCAAGTGTCTTTCAGTCTTAAGTGTAGTGGCATTTGTCCTTATACGGCAGGTAGAATCATGTGCCGTGGTCTCGGTGCTCAGCAGGGGGTGGCAGCACCTGTCAGATGCATTAGAGGGCAGAAAAGAAGATCAAGATCGATTGACCTGTCCAGTGAGGGGGCCGCTGACATGTTATTAGACAAGCAGCCCACGCTGCACTCGAGCGAACAGCAGGATGACGGTGTCACACTCAAACGGACCCTGACTCAGAAGTGACAGCTCAGAGAGATGAGACCGAGATAAAGAGGGGCAGCTAGACTTTAAAATTGGACAGCTGACTTTAAAATAATGGTTTAATGTAAAGGTGCCACCACCTATTTGTATCTATTAAATAATATAATTAATTTAAAATATTCAACAATTAAACAAAGATAAAATAATATTATCAAAATGTAGAAATCATGTTTTTTCATTGTATAATTCCAATTAATCTAATTCATCTCAATCAAATTGCAGTTATTCTGTTCCCAGCTGTGTTCCCCAGGTGTTTTTTAGTTCTCCTATGATTCCCGTGTGTATATTCACCCTGTGTCTCCCTTGTCGGTTCTTAATGTTAATGTCATTGTGTATATGTCAGCGTTGTATCCTGTGTTCCTGAGTTGATAATATAAAGACTCTCCTAACGGCATGTGAGTGTGACAATAACATAAAAAACATGATTTTTGAAAATTAAGCGAAAAAAAAAATGGAATTATCTGATTCTGCAAATAAACTCTTCATTTGTCCTTTTACATTATATGTAACGTGCATGTTTTTCATGAGAAAAAAGCACATTTTTAATGCTGTTATAATATTAAAAATACAATATAAAAGTCAAATATTTTTTATCTATCTATCGAGTATAACATAAACAATAAAGTACTTTGCTTAACAGAATCAAACAGCAGAAACCGCACACACACACACACACAGACAAATGTCTTACCGTCCACACAGGAAGGAGCCGCTCTTGTTGTCCCAGCAACTTGCCCAGGGAAGCAAGAACACTTGACAGTTTGGGAGCGCTCCTCGATTTTGTTCTTGTTACAGCAGCGGTGGGCTGCAATGACCTCACAGGTTCCCGCTTTGACGTGCACTGAGGAAAAACAACAAGGACACCAAGTCTATTAAAATCAACCAGCTGTTTCAAACTCTCCTCGCCGACAAAGGAAACGATGAGGCATATTCTGTTGCTGCCGGTGGCTGCAATGAAAAAGAATTTGTTGACATGGAGGCAGCGTACAATTTAATTAATGCTAATGCAAGCAGTTTGATTTGTCTCAAGTCAGAAATCAGAAGAAAACGCTCCCTGTGATCAACGGGTTGGGTTTTATGATTCACTTTTAGCAATTACATGTAAAATGGTTAATTGATAATCATTGGCCTTTATGCATCTAGAATGGTCTTTCAGGCAAATTATTTATTCTCATTTTGTTTTGTTTATCCTTCACCTATGACTGCACAACAGCAGGGAGCCACGTTACTTAGCATTTAAAAGCATGTATTCACACATCATTTCGAAGCTCTAAATTGAGGAGTTTAAAAAAGAAAAGAGTATAAAAACATTTCGAAAGTTTTAGTGTACCTTTCAAATCAGCCTTAATTGCATTGGTAAAGATTTTCAATTTAAGACTTGAGTTAAAAATTGATTGAAAAAGGGCCTCCATTTTCCCATTAGCTGGCCAATCTCAAAATCTCATCAACAACATTAAAAACATTTTGCCTCCAATCAATAAAGAGCCTTTAACGTGCGCACAAAAGGCTCTGTCGAGCGGCAGGCCGATTGTGGGCTTGGGAAAGAAAAACAGAGATTTACCGATGCAAACGCCGGCGGGTGAAGGGCTGAACCCCCTTTGTGTGATTATCTCTCAGCCCCAACACACTGCAGGGCCAAAGTTAATTTCAAAAAGTTTGAGCGGATGCAAATTGAATATTCAATGTTGGAGTTTGTTCCAACAGCTTATAGAAAATGATTGCTTTGACTCATTCAATGTGCATTACCGCCTTTATTTGTGTACCTTCCAACGGCACAGTGCTTGTAAAAATCTATCAGAGAAACAAACTGGGATGGGTTACTCCAAAAGCTGGAGTTTATGATATGTGTTTGGCTTAACTAGTAGAAAATGGTTTAAGCATTAAAACGTCCAGTTAAACAATGCTAAATAACATTTGCATACATTAGTGGCGTGACATATTGATTATGATTATGTTAAAAATATGAAGACTGATTCAGATTTATTTAATGCTCTAAGAAAACAGAGATCCATTTACTGCACAAGGATGGATGACTTCACAAAGGAAGATATTTTGAAGAAAGTTTGTAACCAGGCTGTTTTGGTCACCGTTGACTTAAATACCAAGTCAAGGGTTACCAAAACAGCCTGCTTACAAACATTTTTCAAAATATCTTTGTGTTTGGCAGAACAAAGAAATTTATACAGATTTGGACCTACTCAAAGGTGAGGGTGAGTAAGATTACACTTAAAACCAAATATTGACCCAAAAACAGACATAAATCAATACAAAACTGGTTGGATTCACAATACCTTTTTTTACAATAAATTTCTTCTAGTGATTTTTTAATGTTCATGCCGATATCTGAGCAGGGTGGCCAATAAAAAAGCAAATACATCACAATTTAATTTAAAGGTAAGTAAAAAGATGTGTATAACAAGAGCTGAAATTACATTTATATTAATTTAGCATATTTCTATATTCACATAATAATTAAAAAAAAATAATAAATGGCAAAAATACATTGAATTTGAATATTTTGAAAAATCAAAACAAAATAAAAATCCTATTTTAGTATTTTTCACAATTTAACACCTCATTAGAAATGAGAATAAAAATAAAGAATAAAAAAAAACAAATCCTAAAATTAAAAACCATTGTGAATATCGAATAGAGCAAGATTTTAAAGTGAGAAAAGCAATGGATTCAATACAACGTACTTATGTACCTCGAGTGAAGTGCAACTTGCCTTTGTTCAAAGTGTCTGCCAAGTGAATAAATGTAAATGATATTATCAATGCACCCGAGAGCTTTGGTGAAAACTCAAAAGCTCTTAATTTTGGCAGTGAAAATTAAGTTTTTATGTTTGGCACTGATCAAAATCTGTTCCTTGACTCGAGGTCACGCTGAAATCGAATCAAATTGGTGAAACAAAGAAAGTGTCGTGTTCCTGGAACAGAATGCTTTTGGCATCAGCACCAACACAGGAGCACCTGATGCCGGATCAGCCCTCGACCTGCTGCGGGAAAGCTTTTCTCAGGGATGCAGCCTTCATTACGCTGCAGCAATAGTTTGGCAGGGCCTGGAGAAACACTGCGAACTACTGATTAAACCACAACCCTTTCATCAAGGTCATAAACAAGCCAACCAAATCTATAGGCAGTATGTGTGTGTACGTGAGCCATCGGCTCCTCTGAAGATTAAGTGGGCAGTGTTTAGCAAGGTGCCCGAGGACCAACAAAGAGAATTAAACAGCTACTTCTTGGCTCCGTATACTCGGCTGATGTGAGACCTTTTCTAAGAAGGCGTTGTGTCTTTCTCTGGACATCTGTGCAAAATTTCCATGGACTTGCAATAGCTGCGATCGATATGTTTCACTTAAGGTGTGCAGGCTGGTCGTCTGGCAGAGTCAGGGAACGTCTGCCTCAGCAGCAGGAGGGGGCGCGATCCGGGCGCTAACAGTAATAGAAGCTGGCACGGCTCTTAGGTACTGCTTTCAACACCACAATCACATCCATTGATCCCACATTGACAAGCAGCATCATCCCAATGAAGACTGTGAGGGTATGGATGAACTAGATGGATGATAAATACATCAGAGGTAGTATGGGGTACACTACATGATATAAGGCAATATAGGAGCTTTATATATATATTTATATACAAAAGTTCAACGTTCATATATTTCAATGCACAGAGCAGATACAAATGGCTGTGCATTTATTTGTGTTTTTACCTTAGGATGGGTGGGAAATGATACCTCCTTTACACAGTGCACCACACACACACACCCCAGCGCAGAGAAACGAAAAATAAAAATCCTGAGATGAAGCTCGTGCTTAAATTTCAGGTACGTTTATAATCCTGTAGAACATTTTTGACTGATGTTAGTAGACTAATGTGTTTTATTGTCTGTGATTTCACCAACAACAACAACGCATCTGACTTAACATCGCAGTTTCCATGGCAAGAGCAATATATGGCATATGGTTTAATGATGGTTTCATTGAATAACACTGTAAAAATACATAATGTAATAAAATGCCTGCGAAGGGCACCAAAGGCCTGATAATTGCTGTTGCTTCATTTACAGGACGATCTAATCTTTGTTTAATATTGACCAAAGATTGAATTCCAATATCCACTTAATAAATTTTTTTTGGCAACCATTTTGTAATTGAAATGCTACAGCCTATTTAATTTCGTCAACAAAAACATGGACTTTTTATTTTGTGTGATTTCTGAATGCTTGACCATAAATTCAATCACACTGTATTAAATAAATCTGTCTAGGGCTACAATTGTAATTCATAAATGATACAATGAAATTACAATGAATTTATTTACTTTTATATTTTATGAAAGATATATTTTGACCCCTTTTTGGCTAGTAGGTGTTTTTTATTTTTTTGAGCGAGGTCCACAACAATACTATTCTGCTTAAGGCACCCATTTGCCAAGAGCAGCCAACCCTGCTCTAAAAAGTAACTTTTATTTTATCCAATGCACTGATAACATTAAATCTGTCCAGATTCTTTTATGCTTGGAAATATCAAACACCTTTTCAAATACAATAAAGTTAAAAAACCAAACATATGGTTTTTCCAACAGCCCAAAAAGTCTTTCAAGCAATGACAAACATATGGTTATTTCACAGGATTTGCAAATGTTGCTGGCACTTGTCAGATGTGGTTAGGATCTAAGAGTCTCCATGCAGTTTCTCATTAATGCGAGTTGAAGGGTAAAATCATCTAACATTGGGATGTGTGACATTCTCCACAAGGGTAAAGGCCATTTTAAAAATAAAACAGAACAGATTGCTGCCTCAGATGCAAGTGTGAGCATTAAGCAGGCATTTTTTCCCCTTATGCCTTACTTCTGTGCTTTCTCAGTCTGTCATTGATGGGCTTTTTTGGAGCTGAGCGGCTCTTTTTCCACAAATAGTCAGCGAACATATTGACGAATAACAAAAAGGAGAGAAAACATATAAAATATTCCTACTAAGCTCCTATTGAATTAGCATAACACAGCCACCCTCTGCTTTGGTGCAAGAGAGAGAGATGACAGACTTTGTGTTCACAAAATTGCTATTCAAAGGTTGTTTTTCCACCCAGAAACACTGTGATGGAGACACCGGATGAAAAAAAAGAGCGAGGTGCTTAACCGTTAAAGCGAAGGATGACTAAATATCACCATATAGCTCGTAGTAAACAAATGTTTAAACCGTCATTAGCCGAGGACACATCAAAACAGCTATTATGTTGCCATGCTAAACAAAAGCATAAAGGGATGTCCTTAACGGTACAGTCTGCTTTCGTTTCATGTGACAGGCAACAATTACTCACGAGCAATAACAAAGCCTCTTTGTATCTGTTAACTCCTCTCATACATTTCAGCGCAAAGCTCTGTAGCTAATAACTACAGTGACAGTGTCTGTTCAACCAAGAGCAAAAATAAATATAATTAAGTGTTGTGTACATGTACTGATATTTTGAAGTAAGGTTGAAGCATCATAGAAGATGCAGGTTTGCAACATGCCTAATGAAACATGCTTTTCAACATTCATCAAAGCATTCATGAAGTCGGTAGGTTCATTCTGGAACCAAACACATATTCATCGCCAGAGTCTTGGTAGTCCCTCTAACCCAAGGCGCTTGACAGACAATATCAGCCTCACCGGTTCAATGGAGCAGGGATGGTGTGTGTGTGTGTATGTGTGTGCGTGGCATGATCTACGGAGTCGGATATGTCCAAGACGGACTGACTCTTCACAGCTGTAAAGAACCATCTGTTCCTCCATGAATGTTCTATGCTCAATAAAGAAGGAAGGGTAATATTGATTTAGTCATCCGAGAGTTAAATAACATCATGAAGTATTCATTAATGGTGCACTGACCAGAACACATGGGCACATCCACAGAACACCTTAGCTTAAAAAAAGGGAAGAATATAAAAAGAACACGGAAGCCACATTTTTAACGTCACCTGCTCTTAGCTGTAAATACCTAGTGCTGCATCACAATAATGAAAAAAAAAGTATTTGTACACAAATATATGTTATATAATATAAATTATAAAGTTATATAATTTATAACTAAAAATAATAATTATTATTAATTAACATATAATAACAACATAATCTAGTAGTATAAATGGTTGCAGTTTTCTTTAAAAAAAAAAAAGGTATTTATGTTTTTTGTGCTTTATTTACCTGTTAACTATATGCATTTTTAAGTAATTTAAGTAAACAAGCACATTAGTTTTCTGGTTAACATTGCTATTTCCTGCTGAACATACATAAATAAATGAAGAGTTCATTTGCAATAAACACTACTTTCAGAAAAAGGGCTGATTGCTATGCTTTACTCTCCTCATATAGTGCGATCTGAACCCTAAACCCACATTTAGTCAAAAAAGTCGGTACAGTCCACTTTTTAAGGTATCGTGAGTTCATGTTTAACTGCAGAAGCGCCCTTGTTGTTTTTGAACAGAAGTCTATAAATCCATTTTAACGAATCGGACCACTGTATTCAGGTCAGGTGACGAGGCTGCTTTCATTTTAAAAAGAAACACTAGCTGAGAGGGGCAAAGCTGACCAAAAGTGATCAAGGATGGATAATTTCCTGTGATATCTTCTTCAGGCAGTGGCATAACTTAGTCATGACGGGCCCCTCTGGGCTGCACCATGAAGCACATACAAACACACAGACCTCGTGCCTAGAAAGAGAACCCATATAAGCAAATTTGTGAGTTTATGATCACAACGACAACCTTTGTCAGGCATCTATATTGTTATCTGAGGAGAGTACGAAGATTAAATGAGTGTTTTTTTAAAAGTCTAAAACAGAAAATGTGTTACAGAGTTAATCAGCTTCTGCGATGAAACAAACTTTTACTATGTAATCCAAAAAAAAAAAATACTTTAAATTAATTTTAATCTTGTAAATGACCGGTATTTGTTTAGGTTATTATTACTTAATCAAAACAGCCCAAATGTTGCTTGATTGATATTACTTGAAATACGCAATGAAAAAAATTTGCTTTTTTTTTGCAAATGACCTCTTCATATATGGATAACACAAACAAATAATAATGATAACACATATTATTATCAATATTATAATAATAATAACAGATTTCCTCTTAACTTACATGTCTACCTTTAATGTTCCTTTAAATAAATAAAGCAAAGATTTAGTTAAATTAAATTGGTTGAATGAATGAATGACACATTTATATAGTTCTTTATTGTGTACTGCCATACACCCAAAGCATTTTACAGTCATGTAGGGGGGGTCTCTCCTCAACCACCACCAGTGTGCGGCATCCACCTGGATGATGCGACAGCAGCCACAGGACAACGGCGCCAGTGCGCTCACCACACACCAGCTACAGGTGGAGAGGAGAGAGAGATACAGCCGATCAATGGATGGGGATTACTGGGAGGCCATGATATTGCTGTTCTTTTGAACTTTCAATTCAAAGACTTCTGAACAATATGTATCAGCTTCCACAAATACAAGAACAACACTGTTTTCAACATATAATAAGAAGAAATGTTTTTTTCCCGTGCATCTAACCTATGCCTGTAGACTTAATTTTAGTGCGGAGCTCCATCAAAGCATCAAACTTCCACAAAAGAAGCTACATTTGTAGAAGATTATGGGTGGTCAGTACGGAAAAGGCCGTTCAGCAAACTACATCGAGTAGCACATTACTAGCACATTCTCCAAGTTGCGCAGCAGGAAATGAGTGCACTCTTTTTCCTCGACTCTGTGATCAAGCTCACTTTCACTCCGTCTGTCCTAACACTTATTACTCAGTGTGACTGCAGCAAAGAGAAAGAGAAAAGCTTCTCTCTCTTTTTTTTTCTTTGACCAGAGAGAAAGTGAAGCAGAGTGGCAACCCAATTACCATACCATCGCCATGGCAATTTACAGCAAGTCACTTATGAAATTGTTATGAGGCGATAGGAGAGCTAGCCATCTGCGGGCTGCGGAAATGGAAGATCAAACGCTGTGTCTCGACGCCGCACTGGTTACCTGATCAGAGGTGTTTGGGTGCAGGGAGGGGCTCGAAATAGTCTAAATGAAACGATGTCACATCAAATGTTCTTTACCGGGTCAGAACTTTGACACAAATACGCTGTGTTTTTGCTTGACACGAGACGCACTCTGATAAGCAGCGAGCCGTGGAAAGCCCGGGCTGGGGCGATGACAGCAAATTTGCGCCTGTAAGATACGCCCGTCCAGGTTCTGCAGAAAAACAACAGCACACAAACACAGCTAAAGCACCTCTGTGTTTAGCGAAGGCTAATATGAAGTCAACACTCCCAAAACAGGAGCGAGTCTGGGCAGAGGTCCAAAACCTCATGCTGGTGTAAACAGAAATTGAAAAGCACACAATACAAACACGCATGAGTACCTAAAAAAAATGATAATCATTTGCTTTTGATGGTAGGACCTGTATTGTACTGTATATTAGCTGTCTAGTCTGGGAGCATTTGACTATGTTGGGCCAAATTTTAATAATTTTTTCGCCCTCGCAGGTGAGATTTAATATGCATTCATATTATTTAATATATGATTCATTATTTAATATTTCAAATGAATAATACATTTATAAAATAATATAAATAGGAATGTAAAAAAGGGGAAATATAAAAATAATAAAATTCGATTAGTCACAATTTTTGATTAACTTTTTTGTGAATAACCAATAATAAATTGTTAAATTATTATAATATTTTAAATTTACCTCATATTTGTCACTATATGAATCGCTGCTCATTATTCCCATTATTTATTATTTAATATACAATTATTTACAATTATTTCATTATTTAATGTTATTTAATTCATAAATATAACTGTATTACATATATTTATATGTATTTATATATATAGAGAGAGAGGCCTGTGTGTGTGTATAATTACATAAAATACCATGATTTTTAGTTCAACTGTACATTTTCAAAATCATAGAAAATGATTCTATGTAAAATTTTACCTGTGGGGGGAAGCATATCTAATAATAATAAATTATTCAAATATAATAGTATATAAAATAATAGATTTTACTATATGAATTGTCAAACAGAAAGGTTAAAAATAATGTTTACAACATACAGTAAGGACAGAATGTATATTATCACAGATGCTTTAATTTTGCATTTTTAAAAAAACATAAAAATATAACACAAAATTGTAGAGCTGAAAGACTAAAATCAACAAATTACCCTGTTTTTCTTATTTTTTCTGGTCTTCGATTGACCCTCTACTGTGTCAACAAATATTCTTAATATTTTTACTAATAAAAAATTCAAGGTACAGTCCTTTCATTTCCCAGACAGTCTTGTGCAAATAAACATCCCACCCCTTTAAGAACAAGTCAACATTATTAATAAATCCATTTTCACTGATGATGCCTCGAGACATCACCAGTGGCATCATTATTATTTAACACAACCAGAGTTTTCCGATGGCATTGTTTCTCTTTAAAAACAAATTAGTGATCTCTTCCTAATATGCGAGATGCACCATAATGCGATAATCAACAAATCTGTATTTACATGAAGGCTTAAACAGTTTGAGAAACATCACATTCGCAATCTGGGTCAACACGTAACCGCACCGCTTAATGAGGCAGGGATAGTGATTCCAAAATACTCCACAGATCATTGCTTACCATTCTCCCTCTGTAAATATCATTCATCATAGCAGTATCCATCTGAAAGATCTCCCTAGCTCTCTTTCCTTCCCCTGCTGTCTTCGTTTCCAGACACAAGGGTGCACATAGTGGTCAAGCCAAAGGTTTGGTGACAGATTGCTGTAGCTGACAGATTCAGAACACATCGGCCAAGGGCTCAAATGAACCTCTGTCCAACATCATCCATCTCTACACTGCACCATTAATGGCTGCCCCTGATCAATGGTCCTCCCTTGAGGAATCACGCACCTATCTCAGTCAATGGTCTCTGAATGTTATTACATTTCAGTTGTTGTGAAAAAGAGCAACACCATGAAACTAATAGAGTTGCTGTCACCATTTGACACGCACTTGGCAAATGGTGGATGAAAGTAAAAGTGAGGAATACTGCCATTACAGCATTACAGAAATGGCACTAAGAGAAAGGCAGAAAGAGCTGGGATTGAGCAACTTTCAATCCATGAATCGCATGCAGATACATACTTTGATAGATGCAATTTTGAATGTATTATAATGTAGTATGTTTATTGTTTAATTATGACTAGCAGCTATTTTATATGGACTTATATAACTAGTAATAAGTAGTAGTAAGATATCAAACCAAGTGTAATTAATTTTTTTTGATAATTGAGACTTGGTTTGTTAAATAATACACAGACATTCAAATAAGTATAAAGTGTTGTATGACATGCAGGATAAAGCAATTTAAATGTTATTCTAATTAATTATATTTATTATTATGTTTCAGACAATCACATACGGCATGCTGAACTTAAATGACCTTAAATGATCTAAATTTAAATTATTAAGTAATATTTCTTTAAATAAATAAATAAACATACTGAACTTAAAATAAATTTAATATATAGTAAAATAAATATATAAACATTCTGTATGTTGAACCTAAAATAAAATATATACTTACATATACTTAAAATTTATAAGATTATTTATTAAAATATTCTAAAATAGAAAAGGAGGCTGCTAATGCTTCTGTTTATCACCAAAGTAGGCATAGCAATTCGTTAATAGTTTCAAGATAGCCAAATACTGGCAATTATATTAGGCATATTACCATTTATTTACTTGGAAGATAGTTTTACCCAAACTTGCAAATTTAAAATATTTGCATCCTAACGTGGCAGTAAGCTGCGAGTTACTAGAGGTGCTGTAATACAGAGTTCAAAGTTTACTCTTTATCATTATTGCATAAAAATAGATTTTAAAATATATATAGCAGCCCTGGAAGCTCCATAGTTTATTCAGGAAGAATACAACTTTTCCCACTTCTGAGACTTTTATTACACCTGCCTGTCTGGGTGTTCTTGTTTTGTCTTGCTTTCAAGACGATGGCTTCAATATTTAGTTACTTTCCCCATCCATTAGAGGAGCACCAAGGTCAGAAGCTTTCCTGAATAGCATTCGCATCCCAGCACCTGACACTATTGGAAAATAATGAGAAGGGAAAAAATGGCAGTGTGAAACATACAGTAAACACGTTCTTCATAAAAGCTGAGGTTTAATATTAAAGTACGGTGGATTCTAGCCAGTTCAAAAGTTCCAAAAGCTGCAAAAAATAAATGAAATTATGATATAATATCGAAAGAAACATACATGCACAAGTGCTACTTAAATGGACAACTTTTATAGTGTTTTTTGTCATTTTAGAGCCATATTCAGTCCAATACCAGAGAAATCTAAACTGATTTTCTCATGTGTTTGTTCACTCCGAATGCATCCTGTCTCTCACTACAGTCATGTTTGCTGTAAATAGCACTCTGGCCCCCACCCTCAAAGTGTCAGCAGTGTTTTATATCTCACATATGCACATGTACACACACAATCACATACACTCTCCTGCAAAACATGACTGACAGGGGAGATGTCATCACACATGCTGCCGTGGTAACAAACAACACCAATCAGCTCCTGTGCTGTCGTCTACAGACTGAAGCGGAAAGGAAACAGCCCATGAACTGAAATAAACAAACTCGCTTGCATTCAGAATGGCATAAATATAGTGCATGATCCAAATACAACATTACCTGGTCTGAATTAAATGATCACTTATTTTAGAAGTTTTGGTCACACTTTATGTTAGATGGCCTTAACTACTATGTTCCTGCATCAAAATTAGTGCAATGTACTTATTATGGTCATATTGAGGTGGGATACTGGTAAGGTTAGGGACAGATTTGGTGGTGTGGGTTGGTTTAAAGTGGGTCACTATAATTTAAATGTATATAATGAAAACCTGTAATTTATTAGTGCACTAAATAAGATACTGTCTCTTTAAATAAATGACACTTGGTTTGTTAAAAATACAAAGACATTCAATTACAGATGTAATTACATTATACATTAGTATTTGGAAAAATGTATGTTATTAAATCACCAAGGTCCAGATTAGAACCATAATAAAACCTTCCATGACTGGCTCTGACTCATTCAACTAAGGCATTTTAGGTCAAGGTGAAATATTGCAAGTACTAATTGTTAATCGGCCAAATTACAATGAGTGTTGAGCAAAGCTGCCGCCAGCCAGAGGTGAAATATTACAATTATGAATTCTTAATAGTCTAAATTACTTTAACTGAGCTCTGTTCAAGAGTCATTAACCTACTGTATGGTAGCTGCTGGTCATAATTAATTCACATTTGAGAACACCGCATCGCTCCCTGGCACTGAACATTTTGTTTTGCATAATTTAACCAGCATCACTTTTCTAGTAGTATCTCTGGTCACTGTAGGGTCACCAGACAGGGATTAAACTGCATGTAAGATATGAATGCTCAATTAATCACTGCAAAACTGATATGCGTCCAGCTGGAATCTAAGACTCAGATTTAATTATTGTCTCACTCAGGAACACCAAGACTGCAGCAAAATAAAAAAAAATTCAAGCAAACAGCACAATAATATTCACATGCAGTAACGCACGCTGGGAGCTTGCACACCCTTAACCAATCAGTAGCACTGTTCAACAAGAAATTGGTCAGACACTTTTAGGCTTGTTGGGGCAAAGTTTGTAGCAATGTTTTAGTCTAACATCTGCTATTATGTATATTCACATTTATAGGCAACTCTGACTTAAAAGGCCGCTGTATGCTGGGTAAAATGTAATTGCGGTGTACAAGATGAGTCATCAGTATGTTGGGTTAATTTCCTGGGAAGAGAAAGACATTTAAAATTTAAATGGGTACTGAATATCTGCTCTAATTTAGGAGTACCCTAGCATATAGATGTTCTCTGAGCAAACTGAGAGAATTATGCAACATTCTGCATGCAGGGGTTACAACCATTTAAGGCTTATACATAGAAATTTGACTTCAAAAATACAGGACTATATTGGTTTATTATGTAGAATCAACACTGAAAATAAGACAAACATTTACTCATTGCCATCACACTGGTTGGTGTTAATATTACTGTTGAAAAACTGAATTCAGTTGCCTCAATTTAATAGGGGTAACGCACTGCAAACTTCAGAAAATACATGCAAACAGAATGCAGCGCATTGAGCTCTCTCGGCCACTGTAGTAACCATAGTAAAAGTTATGCATTTTTAAATGAAAACTAGTGTAAACAGGGCTAAAGTTAACATTTCCAGAGTGAACCAAAAAATGTAATAAGTAAAATATACCTAATTATATGGTTTCATTCACTGAAAACAAGAAACCGCTGAATTACGTACAATAAGGCATTGCATGCTATACACTGCCTACACGGACGAATGATAGAATTCATTATAAAATCTGCAAAAGTAAAAAGTAAAACATTGAATTTCACTTGGGTCCACCTACCTACTGTGGGTAACTAGCAGAACTTTAACACATTTGGGGTGAGGTGTAGTGGAAACTAATATGGAGAGGGAGGGAACCAACAACCCGAGAAATGCACAAACTCATCTCTCACAATAGATCCCTCGCCTCGTCTCCTTTAGCGAAGGATGCCTGCTCGTAAATGTTTTCCAGGATTGATATCATATTATTACTTGCGCTTATTGAGTGGGTAGTTTCAAAGGGACAGTTATTAAAGCAAATATCTTTAATTTACGATCTGGGGCCGTCAATTTGTTCTAGTAATAACAGCAAGGAATTCCTTATTAGAGCTGAGAGAGAAATATTGAGTTCCCTGACATATCCTCAGCTGGGTGAAAATATAACCATGCTCAAACCATGAAATGCGACTCTACTGGAGATGTGCAAACGAACCGTGAGAAAAAAATTGTCTGCATCAACTGTCCCCATGCAAAGGTATATGTGTGCTTTTGAAATCAATTAGAGCACTTGTTTACTTGTTTAGCCTTACTATGCAATATTGCTTTCAATATGATCAATATTTCTGACATCTACTGTTGAAATATGAACTGACAACATACATTGTAAAAAAAAAAAAACCCTGTAAAATATACGGAGGAAAAAGCTGTAATTGCCAGAATTCACCGTAAAAAATTTGGTGACAACATTTTAGGTCTTACGGTTTTAACTTAAATTTACAGTTAAATATCATAATTTCAAGTGGTGATGAGAAAGTCACATGATAAACCAAAGCCAGGGGAAGATTTTAAAGCATGACGTCTTAGTGTATTACTGATAGTAGCCTTGGAAAAGATGGTCCCAGCTCTCTTCACGGCATTGACCAGCTCCTACCGTGTAGTTCTGAGCTGATTCTTCACCATTCTTAGCATCATTGATACCCCACGAGGAGAGATCTTCCTTGGGGACATTGACAGTCATCATTAGCCTCTTCCATTTTCTGAAAATTGCAGTTGTTCTTTTTCACCAAGCTGCTTGGCAATTGCCCCGTGGCCCTTTCCAGCTTTGTAAAGGTCTACAATTTTGTCTCTTGTATCTTTTAACAGCTCTTTGGTTTTGCCCATGTTGCTACTTAGACTTTGGCTGATTGTGGGGTGCACACAGGGCCGGCGCTAGCCATTTGGGTGCCCTAAGCACAAACGCTTGGCGGTGCCCCATACCCCCCCCCCCCCAAATAGATTGAAGCATAATTGTTGGCGGAGTTTCACATTTTTGCCTGGGGGGGCACCTACCGGTAGACCACGAACTCAAGTTTTTTTTTTCCGTTTACATACAGCTTACCATATTTTCCACTTTCAATTATTTGTAGCCTTTATAATTTATTCTTAAATCAAAATACATTTAAAATTAACAAT
>JAUMHR010000099.1:3731330-3746503 GCA_032361145.1 Enteromius fasciolatus | reverse complement strand
AAACTGCAGATTTGTGTTTTAAACAACTACATTCTCGCCTGAAATACTCTTAAAACTGCATTTCATGGCACAATAACCGCAAATGTGACGGTCGGTATTGATTTTTTTTTATTTTATTTTTTTTTTTGGTCGGTGTTGAATCTGTGGTAGTCGGACTTTAATCTGTGGCGCACCGCCACAGATTCGTCTATGTGTGGGAAACACTGGAGTTTTAGGTGCAACAAAGGGCCTTAAAGTGCCCCTATTATTGGTTATGAAAGGTTGACATGCAAGGTTTAAAAAACACTTTTATTTTCATATAATATGCATTTATTTTACTCTGACTCCTAAATGATTCGTTCAGCGATTAAATATTATTTTTTTTTTTTCAAGCCCCCTCTGGTAACGCTTCAGAAACGGCAACTTGTAGCAAAGAATGAATCTGCATTTTCATTTAGACCAACACCAAAATCAAGTTTTTCCAGGTCTGCGCACGTAACAAGTGGGTGGTCAGTATGCTAATGTTTAATTTTGGCGTCAACATGAAACATCTTGGGACTCATCTTGGGAAAGGTCTAATAAAAATCTATATTAAGGGGACTTTAAGCATGGTAAAATCACAGTAAAGCACAGCATCCCATAGCTTATTATTTTAAAAAACACAATCCAAGCAGCTTTAAATGGTCCAGAAGGACATAGGGTTATACTTCCACTCTGACAAATGGCAGTGCTGTCCTGTTGTGCTCGGTGCCAGCTTGAATGCCTGAGATCTCCCAGAAGACCGCTTTAGACTACTAGGTTAGTGTGACCGTTAAAGCTTTTTCTTTTCTTCTGACACTTTTCAGACTTGTGAACAGATTTTTATCAGTTGGTTTAAAAAAATAAATAAATGGTTAGTTTCGGACTTAACAGACTGACTGGTAGGAGTTCACGATTTCTGGCTCCAATATGAAAAGCGTGTGAAATGCATTTGCTCGCTGAGTCACAATAGTCCAAGTGCAAACTGCCAAAAGCGGACAGATGCCTAGCCATCTGAAAGTTTCAGAAATCAAACCCTCGAGTCATTCTCGCCCCATTTTGCGTGTGTTTGGTAAGACCGATGGAAACATTACCCATATGTCATTGTATTAGAACAGAAGTCAGCTTTGGACCAAGATGTTAAAAATGCAAAAACAGCATATTTTTCCAAAAGTCACTGTGATACTGTACAGGTATGTGTTGCAAGAATCACATTTAGTCCATATTTTAGAGAAATTGGTGCTATTTTGGTGCATATTTTTTGTGCTTTGGTGGAGAGGAGAAATGCTGATAACCCTGCCAGCCTCTGTTTCTGCAACACTGCCATTACTTTGGCCACTTGCAAACCCGGAGCCAAGAGCGGATGTGCCAGCACAATCATGACAAGATGCTTGATGCATGATCCTTTAACTGTTTCTTACTCTCTGTCTCCTACTATTTTCATAAGTGCCTAGCCTGCCTGGTATTATTGTCTTGTTTTATCTATTTTAAACCAAATCCGAGGGGGTGGGGTTCTCATGAATGCCCTAAAAGGACTATTTTTTTTCTCCAAAGAACCATTTTGTAGATTTTGAACTTTTAAAGAGGAATTTTCCCACTATAAAGAATGTTTTTGGAAAGATTCCTGGAATGTAAACCACACATGCTAAGAACCTTTATTGTTAAGAATATAAAAATGTAATGAGAGTTTTGCTTCTTTTAATAATCAATCATTCCCTGAAGTTGCCTAGTGTAAATTAAATAAGGCAATTGTTAACATACAAATAGTTTTAGGATAGAAGTTAATGACCTCACCTTGAAATCTCTGACTTTTCTGAGCACACTTTGAGTGAAAAAATCAGAGAAGCAGACGACAAAAAGCCTCATTTGCTTTGAAACTCTTTGCTGTTCATGAGAAACGTGTAGATACAGAAGAGATCATATTCATGATTGATCTGGGAGAAATCAGGTAGCACTTTATTTAATTAGCTGCTTATTAGCATGCGTAGTTAATAGTTAACAAGTGTTACCTATTCTAAAGTGTTACCGTAATTTGGCTCCATCTGTAAAGAAACATCTACTTATTTAAATGAATTGTCTGAAACGTCTCAAGATTTTTCTCTGGGAGTATCTCTAGAACCATCCTGTCTGTCTATTTGAAATGCATTTATGCGGAACGGTTCATTTAGGTTGCATGGAAAGTACTCGGTGATGGCGTTCCTGTTCAGTTGAACAGGGTCATTGTCTGAGGGCAGACCGAGTCTCATTTACTGCAGATTTCACCCAGACACACATGCACACAGCATTTCACTGTAACACTTTGAGACACAATCTTTGTGACACATTCTTATCTCTTTTTCCCTCTCGCTCTGCTCGATTGTGATGTCTCAAGCAGCTTCGGTCTGCCGCCGGTGCTCGCTTATCTGGAGGTCAGACACACAGTGGGGGGTGGGGGATCGGTCAGACAGAACAACACACGCTGGCTGAGATCGGTCAACCCGAGCAGTAAGCCATGAAACGCTGCCGCAGGCTTTGAAGATCACACTGAAGAGCAGATCTAAGGCGGAGCGCACAGAGAGCGGCCGAACACTGGTGATAATATACGAATGCGCAGATTCCTAAAATGTGGACGAACTTCACATGAATCACACAATCCACACTGTCACTGACTCTGGGCGCGTTGAAGAATGAACTAGATTTTTAGAGGACTTACCGTTGCTTCAATTTTTTTTTTTTTTTTTTTTTTTTTATTTGTGCAAAGAAACCAGAAATTTACTCCACCATTCTTCTCCCCTGACTTGTGTCTTCTGCCATTTTAGAGAGCATCACAGCACATGCGTACGCTTTCTTTGAGGCGTGAACAACTGCAGATTACATGCATGCACATGCGACATAACTCATGGAAAAATAATGGTTGACTTAACTTTAATATTAAAAAAATATTCTCCTAGCATTGCAAAACTGAAGTTGAGCCACTGATTTTACCGATGGATTTAATATGTTTCTGGGATCATTTCAGTTGTATTGCTGTCTATGGAGGGTCGGATGGCTCTCTGACATCATCAAAAATATTTACATTTTTGTTTCAAAGATGAACATGGGTCATATTGGGGCGAGTAATTAATGACAGTATTTTCATTTTGGAGTAAACTAACCCTTTAAATAAATAAAAATGAATAAAAACAAACAAATAAATATGGTAAAAGATCATTAAATAAAAATGATAATTGAAAATTAATAAATTAAATACTATAATAGAAACAAATATTACAATAACACTGTCAATATGTGGAATTATTTATTAAATAATAATAATTTATTTACAAAATACATTTTAGTAATGAAAAATGAGTAATAATGCAGAGTTATGAGTTTTTGCAACAGTTTTAAATGTAATTTTAATTGTTGTTTAAACCTAAATTTATTCAGCCACCTTCAACATTTGTCACTTTATCTGTTTATTCGCAATAGTTTAGAAAATGGTAATAAAATCTAACAAGGACTCAGAGTTAAACTGTCAGATCAAATTCATCTTGATAATGCCACCCTTCTGTTAGACTGTCTCGCAAATGAATTGGGTTCAATAGCTGTTAGCTGTAAGATTTTAGTACAAACTTATATAATAACAATTTAGGTCAACTAATTACCAAGCAATGATTCATTTTGTTCAGAGTGTGGTGTAAAAAGGGCACCGAAAAAAACATCAGCTTAATGTGTCTGAATAATTTTGGTCCCAAATTTTTATCAGTTTTACTGGTAGTCCACTGTGTGAAGAATTTATGGATGCAATGTCACAGTTTACTTGATTTTGCTATCCTCACTTACAGTACGCACTAGTAAACGCAAATATATCTGGTGCCTGAATAATTTTTGGTTCGACTATAAGTTATGTTGCTGCATTATTTTGGTTTCATATTGGCGTATGACTTTTTTGTAAAGAGGTTTCAGAAAGATACATTTAAGTTTTTACATAAATACAAAATTAATGTATTTAAATATTCTTTCTTTGTACAAAAATGCAGTTTACTCAATAAATATTTTCAATATAGCTTTTAATAATAAACTAAAATATTGTCTGTTTTTGTGTTGGGAGCTGCTGGAACCTTGTTCAGACAGAGGTTATTTGATTGGACTCCCAGCACAGCCTGAGGCAGTTTTGTTTCTCTTACAAGCGCTCCGTGAAAACTTGGGCTCTTCTTTCCAGCAGACTGCAGATGTAAATTGATGGGTTTCTGTAGAGAACACATGCTGTTGTCGTTCACGCCGCACTTGGTAAATAACATACATTCTCAGAAAAGAAACACACACTGCTGTGTATTTGCGTGTGGTTGTCTGCTTGTGTGTCTACATGTGCCCTCCGATGTCCGCCGCTATCAAAGTGCTGAAAGAGACAATAGACAGCATTGTATCTAATGGCAGACAGCGATATCTGTTGCCAGGTAACCACACCTGACATTGAGCTGAAAGTACTCTGTCATAAAACCGCCTTTTATAAACTCTACCCAAGAGACGGTGCTTTATCGCAAAAGTGTGGTCACCTTTTTTGGCAAAATGTTGTGGGTGAAAGAAGCTCAGTTGTCAAAGCATTACATGAATCACCTCTGACGTTCTGCTGGTTGATATTATGAATTGAACACAAACAACTTTTTTTTTGTGCTGATTTCCTGTTGACAAGTCCCCAAAATTTCACAGAACAAAAGTAAATGTGACTGCACCTTAAGAGTATAATAATAACCATATTATGTGCTTTCTGCTTTGGTGTGAGCCTTTTATATAAATACTGACCTTCATGTCACTCCAAATCTGTTCTTTCCTATGTAGAATAAAAAGAGATATTTAGCAAAACGTTGAGGTTGCACTTCATTAATGCAAAACTTCAACTAAACCCAAGTTGTTTGCATGACACGCAATAACTAACGACAATGATGCTGCCTTGTTATTGGAAATGTCCTACTTTTCACTTCTGAAGTTGTATTTAAGACTGTCATATTCAAGTGCTTTAATGAATCTTTAAGGGTCGTTCACGTACTTTCATCACGTTAAATAGGCAGCTTGCTGACATTTTTGGAATTTCAGTCACACACATTCTGTTTGTGCTGTATATTAAACATACATCAAATTATTATTTCTATAAGTAAATGTGCTTGACGTTCAAAGTAAGAGTGAAAACGTTCAAAACAAGACAAGGCAATGTTGCTGATGTTTATGGCCCATGCAAGATATTTCTATTGTCAATACAACTTTAGAGACCTGTTATATCCAAATGCACCAGGTTTGATTGTGCACAAGTGTACATGTAAATTAAATACAGACAAAATTACAAATATGACTAGAATATACACTACTTATCCTTTTTGTACCGTTTCGCAATTTTTTATGGGATGTGCATTGGGAGTGTAGTACCACATGGTGGCAGCGTTAATCCAAATCTTTTATGCCACATTTCTGCTTTACGATTAAAGCTTTTCAGGAACTTAAACTTACAGGACTTAATGGCCTGGCCTGAATTCAGTTAAACTACTCTTAAATTGAACAGAAATCACTTCAGATTTCATTTAGGCCTTTATTGCAGGAAATGCTGTCCAACTTACAGTCATTTATAAATCAGTTGATTCCTTTTATGTTAAAGTGGAAAGTGCATCTTTAATTTCCTTTTAAATTGAATTGCTGTACTGCACTTGTCAGAGATTTATTATGTTATGTTGAGCATCTGTCTGAACATCTCAGCATTCAGGCACCATGTTGTTTGGCTTCTTAAAGGACAATGCTGCGTTACATTTTCTTGTTGCTGCTTTTGACTTTTTTGACCTGCTTTTAATTTGGTGTGTGTGTGACAGGGGCTGTTGCAGACTAATTAATCTTCTGCTGCCCTTGCCATATCAGCTGATCACAAATTAACCAGAGTAAATCGTCCTCTTTCTACCTCCATGTGTCCCCACAGAGGACAATCGAGGAAGAGAGAGAGAAAGAAAGGTGGGGAAGTATCAGTCAGTCAAAATAACGAGGATGTATACAAAGTTGTAATTAATTATTTTGAGGACAAGTATGTTCATCCAAATGTCCTATACCCAAAAATGGCATATAAACTATATCTTCAATGTGTGTTTGTGTATATTTGTACTAGGCCATATATATATTTTACCTACTGATCACGTCACATGAATCCTAAGTGAATTGTAATAACCAGCGATAAATGGGGCACTCTGAAGTAATGTTCCTTTAAAAATGAATGGTCACCTTTAGCATTAGCTGTAGAAGAAAAGCTCTAATGGCTTTTGTCTCAGACAGTCCAACCCCATGACACGACATTTCAAAGTGATTATGAAATGTCCTGTGCCACAGACGCTAGACGCCGTCCGCTTCTCATATCAGGACACCCAACTTAAAATAATCTCTTTTTATTGAATTGACTTTGAATGTCCTCTTGGGCCGCTCTTGATTGTTTTCTGGCTGATTGTTTTTCCTGACTAGGAGCTAGCTCATGTAGCACTGGGGATTGGGTAGTGTTATGTATTTTACAGTTTTGAAGCACGTGCTCACTAAATGGATCCAATGCAGTAAATGGGTGCCGTCAGAATTAGAGCGGAAACGGCTGATCACAATAATCCACAAGTAACCCACACCACTCCAGTCCATCATGTCTTGTGAAGTGTTCATAAGTAACTAAACCATCATTGCAATGTTTTTAACTGTCCATAATATTATTTCCTTCAGTGTAAAAGCATCTTGTCTGAATCGGGAGAGATATGCACTGATCAGATTTAAACGACAAGTTGTGCCATGCTAAATTTCTCCAAAAATGTTTTGATTAAAAAACATGCTCTTGGTCATCTTGGATGACCGGTAAATTTTCATTTTGGGGTGAACTGTTCCCTTAATTATTGTTATTCTTTGGGTTTTACGAGAACCATTAATTGCTTGAATGAAACATAAATGGGATTAACTATAAAAAAGTAATGGGTTTGTTACCATAGTAACAGGCATTCAACGTTAAATAAAAAAATAATGATTGTTTAACAACTTATTGAGAGAAATAACCAAGCATAAGATACTTTGTGCTGTTGACCTGCATTTGACCTGAGGTTATATAATGTATGTTTATCTTTAAGAGATCAGCCTGAGAAAGTAGTACAGCTGATTCTCAATTAAATTTTAATTGAAGATATAGTACATTTAGTCTGAGTTTATAGAATGCAATATATCATGCTGTTAAATTCATCAGCTGTATAGCACCAGAGGGAGTGTTTTATTATGTTAGAGAGCTTTATATTCAGTGTTGAGCCGCAGGCAGAATATATTAATGTTTCTGTTAATACTAACTGTTTAGTATAACTACAAAAATAATTTACTATCACAATGAATCACTTCATATGTAGCTCAGAATATTCCACCTTTTTACCCTCAAAAATGAAAGGATTGCTTTTGCAGTATATTTTGGCTCATTGTCCACTTGTGCTATGAAGCGCCACCCAATCAAAGTGTAATAAGGCCGCTTGCAGCTTGAATCTATGATATTTATAAAATGTTTAATTTTAATATTAAAATAGGTAAAATATTAGTATTATCATACAGTCTCTCATCTCTGAGTAGGACATTTTTGTCGTTTTCTCCTGTTCATTTGGTCTCTGTGTTTATCGCCACTGTTACGCAGCCCAGGCTAGTCCACGCTCGCGCCCTTAAATCAAAACACCGCCGTCTCCTTCCACTTTGCGGTGACGTAAGGGTAAGTGCATTGTCACAGTAATGCAAAAATCATTGCGAAAAAACGTGATATGAAGTTTAAAAATAATTAGAGGCTTCGAGGCAAAGGATTTTGCCTCAATGATTATTTGGAATCGAGTTATTCGAGTTACTGTACTCGAGGAATCGTTTCAGCCCTATGGACGTCCATGCCTTTATATAAACTAAAATAAAATAAAAAAGATTCTTCTAAGAATGTACCAAAGTGTTGATTTGGCTATATTTTGCTATTTCTCTCTGATGGATTTGTTTTGTTTTTAAAGCCTATTAATGTATGGAAGGATCCTTTGACCACATCCTGTGGGTTCACACCAGAAGCTTCCAAATGAAAATGACACTTAGGCTATGTCTACACTAATCCGGAAACGGCGTTTTCGTCTAAAAACGATCCACGTCCAAACTGCCGTTTTCAATCATTTCTGAAGAGTTGATCATCCACGCTGAAATGCCTGAAAACGCTTCCGTTCCTGTACTGCGCATGCGTGAAACGTAAGACGATTCGATCTGCGTCATTTCCATCTGCCGTTTATTTACTTACATTTACGTCATCTTTGAAAAAAAGCTATCTGGAGCATTTACAAACTGATATTAATATTTAATAGGGCTGTCAAAATTGAGAGCAAACAAAACAACTGCTGTACAATGCTGCCCGCCATCAGTTGAACTGGGGCCTGTTCCATAAAAGAAGTTTACCAAATAAGCCAGGCTTTTGGCAGATAGTCTGACTTATTTTAAACCAAATGAACAGGCAATAAGTCAGACTAACTGAAATAAACCTGGCTTATACTCTAATCTTGTTTTATGAAACAGGCCCCTGGTCACATGACTGCATCATATGACTAATATGTGTCATCGTTTTCAAAAGCCTCTGTTTTCACAGTCCACACTGCGACGCGAAAACGGCGTTTTCAAATTTATCCACTTTGGAGAGCGTATTCAAAAGCTCTGTTTTCCTTGACAAAAACGTTGTCTCAGTGTGGACAGAAGGTCAAAACGGAGAAAAAGATGCGTTTTCAAACGAAAACGTATTAGTGTGGACATGGCCTTAGGCTACATCTACACTAATCTGGATAAATTTGAAAACAGCGTTTTCATCTAAAAACGCTCTGCATCTACACTGTCGTTTTCAATCGTTTCCGAAGACTTGATCATCCACACTGAAACAACTGAAAACGCTTGCGTTCCTGTACTGCGCATGCGTGAAACGTAAGACGATTCGATCTGAATCATTTCCATCTGACATTTATTTACTTACATTACGTCATCTTTGAAGAAAATCTATCTGGAGCATTTACAAACCGATATTAATCTTTAATAGGGCTGTCAAAATTGAGAGAAAACAAAACAACTGCTGTACAATGCCATCCGCCATCAGTTGAACTGGTCTCATGACCGCATCATATGACTAAAATGTGTCATGTGTCAGCCTCCGTTTTCACAGTCCACACTGCGACGCAAAAACAGTGGTATCAGAAATCTCCACTTTGGCCTGAGTTTTTAGAAATAATCGTTTTCTGTGAATTATTACAGGGAAATATCTGCGGTTTCCCTTCGTGTAAACCGGGCCTTAGAATCAACTCCAGACCTTTCACCTGCATAATTAATGTAGAAATTATGAAGGAATAGCCCACATCTTTCCATGAAATGGATTTTTAAAACTGTCCAATTACTTACTTAACTCTCATGGAAAAGGGGGGGAGGTACATATTAAAGAGTTGTAATTCCTTAACCTTACCTTCAACTCAAATAAAAGCTCAGAGCGTGCATTTTAAGCACATATTCATTATATAACTGTAATTTGAATATGTTTTGGTCTGCAGCTAAAATATTAAAAACTGTGCCTGTGTCTAAATATACAAAACATGTGCATGCTAATACAAACACCTATTGTAAAAAAAAAAACACCCATACATATACACACACACACATATATATATATATACACACACACACACATATATAATATTTATATTTATATATTATATAATAGCCAGCTCTATTGACAACTCCTAATGCAAACAACATGGTGTAATTTGTATGATATTGAACTTCCAGAATTGTACAAAAAGGTATGATTTTATTTATTTATTTTATTAGTCATGATTACATTTTGTAATCAGTACATGATTTCTCATAGGGTTAGATTTTTAACTAGTCCTTTATGATCCTTTTATCCTCTTGGACATAAAAGTTGTTGTTGACGTGTGTGTGTCTCAAAGTAAAGCAATGTTTTGAAAGACAAGAACCTGCTCATAGATTGTCTGTCTCAGGTAGTGAAAGGGAGGGAAGAGAGGAGGGATGGGAAGCAGAGAAGGAGGGACACAATCTCACACACTGAGACAGAAGCACAAAACAAGTACCCTCTGTCAAACAGAGAGCGAGACGGAGACAGAGGAGCAGAGACTGTTAAGAGTGAAAACAAGAATGTCTCACAGGAAGAGGAGCTTCACTTTTGGAGCATATGGGGGGTAAGACACACTACTGGAGATTTGTGAGGACAGATGAGTGTGGCTTTGAATTCTCATGTTATTCTGTTGTAGTCATGTTCACTCTTTACTCTGGTTTTTAGATGGAAAATTAATTTCGTAGGATGCAGATTTTATCATTTTTCTTATGTTTAAGCCTTTCCATGTGTAATTTACCAAAAACATCTATATTGAGTGTTATCAGCAAACATGACGTCTCCTAATCAACATACACCACACTACTGAATACTTCATTCTGATTGGTTGATGTATGTTTGAAGGTACTGATTAATTTATTGTGTGGTTATGAAGTAGTTCCAAATTAGTTACATATTACTTTGTCGTGTCCTTTTCAACTAATAACAGGTTTTGTGTGCCAAGTAGTTATTTTCAATTTTTCAGAACTACTTGTAGATGTGAAAAACTGATAATGATATATGCATATGAAATATAATAGTTGAAATGTATGTGTAATTTTAGTATCTGTTCAAAAGGAGGTTTTGTACAAAATGTATAGTGCAGCTGCATTCGCAAAAAGGTTACCACGTATAAATGCTGTTACACTTGGAACATTTTGTCACTTGACTCTGTGTTGTTATCCCTGCTTGGTTAAAATGGTTCAGTTGAACTGCTGACGGTTTGATGATGGTAAGATGATGCTAGAGTTTGCTCAGATGTTTCTCAGACAAAAAGGGCCAATGGAAACATGAGTCATGTAGTACTTTGTAGTACTTTGTGACATTCATCTTGTCCCTGTATCCTGAAACTATCTATGTGAAGTTTGTGTGTAGATTATTGAAATACATCAACAGCAATGACAATTCCATTGTGATACATCTGTTGCTCTTTGGCTTTTTACCCACTTCGTCAGGTCAAACAGGTTTGTATTTTGGATTGCATGAACGTTTTGAAACTGGTTCTGTTTGATCCGGGGTGTTTACTGACACATGCTCACACAAACACACACTGATCCCTCATGTGGTGGCTTATAGGCCTTGTTTGTACATTCAGCATTTGGGCTCCTATATTTACTGCTAAACTCATGTGGTATTTCCCATGCATTTGTGTAGACTGAGTGGTTTATAGTTGAAATAATACACCATATTGCATTTGACAAATATTTCAGTGCTCTTTGCACCTATATTTTAGAATGCAGTACTATTAAATTTTACCAAATATCATATAGTTTTTTAACTAGCTTCTGAATAAAATGTCTGAGGTGTGTGTTTAATGATTTAAAGGAGTAGTCCTCCCAAAATTTAAACTTTTTTTTTTTTTATGAGAGCAGATTTTAATTTTGCATTATATCACTTGCTTTAAATCATGGATTTGCGCTACCATGGCATAAATGTATCTTGGTGCACTTTTTAGCGAGACACAAAATATGTACCAACAAGTACATATCACTGCAGTTTCTAAAAGAAATGAACACTAGAGGCACCTAACACCTTTTTTATTCGTTTTCACACCAACGATTGATAAAGAATCATTTTCACGCAAATACTTGAAAAATATCATGTTATGACTTCAAAACAATATTAATATGCTGGGATATTTGAAAACTAATGCTTCAAACACATACCCAGCTTCATATCTATGGGTTTTCAGAGATGGTAGGTTTGTTCGGTAGCTCACAGAGTACAGAGATGTACTTGAGAGGCGAGGAGCTACGGTTTGAATCCTGTGTAACTGTGGTTCAATAAAAATATTCAAATCTGTGTAAAATGACGTTGAAATGGCACGGTTGCATCAACAAATGTCTTTTTACATCGGTTTTGCATTTGTTAACACGATTGTGGAGGTTAAGGGTTGGATTTGGTGTAGGGCATATTTCCAACATGGAAATGGTTTTTTGGCTCACAGGAATGGAGTTGTGTTTTTATTAACTGTTTAGACTCTCATGCTGATGGCACTCATTCACTACAAGAGCACCTCTTGATTAGCATATAAAGTGCTACATTTCTGATGAGAAAACATCTTGGATCTGTTCTATTAAAAAAAGATTAATTATTACAAAACCGCATCCTCCTGACATGGGCTTCTAAAATAATAATTTAAGCATGAAATATCCTTTGATTAAATAATATGCATGTAATTTAATTTAAATTACATTTCAATCAGTCGACAGCCCTGCTTCATTATTAAAAATAAATCTGAAAGGCTCCAGCAGCTACTAAATGATCAAAGTCACTGTTTGTCTTTTCTCTCAAGGTTGTGGAAATATTTGTCCCTCTATGCTCTACCTAAAGTGTTAACTCATTTTGTTGACACAACAGCCACACTTTTCCCTCACACTCAGCAGAAGGTTGGAGGACGCTGGTGCTATGATTGACAGTGGAGGTCTGACATTTACAGCAAAACAGTTGGAGATGTCCACATTCATCTTTCGGCCTCGGTTTTTTTGTTTAGGGATTTGATGGAGGTTATTGATTCTTGTTTAAGACTTCCTCTAAACCCATGTAAAAATATATACCACTTGCTCAAGTCACTTATATTGTATGATGCATGTTGTTTTTTTTAACCAGACACGGGGCTTTGTAGAACCACCTTGTGGCAAGATATGAAATAGCACCCTTTATGTTCTTTTAAATGCGAAACTGTGTTCATTGTGTTCAGCATTGTCCATTTTGATATCGAGTCTTATAAAAGGTCTCATTCAGAACACATCTGAGAACTGATCTGTTTTTAAACCAAGCAGTCATAGAGTATTCTTAGAACAAAGCCACAGCTGCTCTTCAGAAAAACGTTAGAGAAGCTGCTTCTCTCATTAGCGTCTCAAAACCGCAAATGCCCTCTGTACGATTCTGCTGCTTTTGTCGAGCAGAACTGTTGCATTTTCCATCAAAATCAGAAGAAACGTTATACGTGTAAACAAAGTATTTGTGGTTCGTCATAGCACACACTGAGAGAGGATGGCGGAAATAATTCAAAGGATTTTAGCGATGGCAATTGCTTGTTTTAATTGATGATGCGCTCCAGCGGTTCTTCATTATCCTATTGGTCCTCACCCTTTGTTAACTTGATAGATTTGCTGAGTCACAAGAAGGCCATCAGTAGTGAACTGATAAGCCTTTAGCACTTAGCAGGTTCTGGGTGGAGATTGATCGGCACGTTAAAAGCGTGAAATCAGTTACCGCTCTTTTTGTGCAGTGGCTATAAGCGTGTACAGTTTAGTATGCAAACTTGAAAAACATTTTTTTAACAATACCGCATTTCTTTTCTCACAGAGTGGACAAAACCTTTTCCAGGTCAAGACATATTTGGTAAGTCCCTTTCTTTCTTTAAAGTAAAGGTCAAATTTGATGTGATATTTTCCAAGCAGGAAGTTGGAAATGTGAGTAATTTCCAAGTTCAGTGGAATGCAGCACACTTCTATTAATTGACCAAAAATTAATAGAATGTTTTTTTTATATTAGAATTAGATTTCTCCTCCAAAACATCATTTTATAAATTATGATAAATGTAAATGTACTTGAGAAGCAAAATTGAATATTTTAAAATGTGTATATTTAGAAAAGCAAAAAACAAACAAACTGAATGGCCATTTTAATGAAATAAGTCTTTCAATTAAAAAAATTATAAAACATAATATAAATAAATATATACAGTATATAACTAAATATGTGACCCTGGACCACAAAACCAGTCTTAAGTCGCTGAGGTATATTTGTAGCAATAGCCAAAAATACATTGTATGGGTCAGAATTATTGATTTTTCTTTTTTGCCAAAAATCCTTAGGATAGTAAGAAAAGATTATGTTCCATGAAGGTATTTAGTCAATTACTTACCGAAAATATATTAATACTTAATTTTAGCACATTATTAGGAAAGGTGATTTGCAAAGATTTATTAAAAGACATTATACTCACTGCTTCTGTAGGCGAGGATGGATCATGAATGATTCGCGCGAACATAAACACATTTCGGTTGATAAAGGGTGCATTTCCCTTTAACGTAACGTAACGTTAATCCTCCGCGTCTTCAGTCACTCAGATGTCGGGGGTAAATCACTACTGCTATGTTCATTAATACGTTCAACAACAAAACACCTCAATCTCTTAGGAGTCTTGCTTCTCTCTGCGTCTCGGTCTGATGACGGCTCACTCAGGGCGGGTCTGAGGTAAGACACCAGTTCAGTCTGTGTGACATGCTGCTGTCAATCATTTATTGTGGGAGTGGCCTCTGTCGGTTTGACGCCACACTGACATGCATTTGAGAATGGCTTGATTTCAGAAGGGGCAACTTATTTTTCTTTTCCTTTAATAAAAATACTTGTGGATCTTTATCATTGTAGGGAGGTTATGTACACACACTCCCAACACACATTTCAGTCCAAACTGCTTGTAAAAGTGCATGCGGCACCGGATGACCCCTTTAAAGGTGATTTTCTCAGCATTTAGATTTTTCTGTACCTTCAGATTGAAGATTTTCATATAGTTGTATCTGGGTCAAATATTGCCCTATCCATCCAAATCATTCATCAATGAGAAGCTTATTTGTTCAGCTTTCAGATCATGTATAAATTTTAATTTTGGAAAATCAACACTTACGAATGGTTTTGTTGTCCAGGGTCACATATATATGAAGAGTTCATTTGCAAAAAAGATTTTTCAGAAATGAACGTGAATATTACCTGATACTGATATTACAATAGCCAGTCTTAACGGTTTACGTGATCTGGCTCTTTATTTGTATTTATTTATCAACAGAATATTTACATCAAAATATATTAAATGTGCATGCGGGCTTTACTTTTAGTCATTATTTAGGTAGCACACACATTCTGAATGCCTTTGGCAGAATTGAAAAGAGCCATTTTTAATCTAGATTAATTTAAAAATACTTTAAAAATACTTTAAAAATAATTTAAAAATAATTTAAAATCTAGATTAAAAAAAAAATTATGCCCACCCCTAATACACTATATTACCAAAAGTATTCGCTCACCTGCCTTTACTCATTCTATGAACTGAAGTGCCATCCCATTCCTA
>JAUMHR010000099.1:3715420-3731230 GCA_032361145.1 Enteromius fasciolatus | reverse complement strand
TAATTAACTTGCCTGGGCAAGTCAGGTATGATCATTTTCACCTGCAGGCTTTCTACAAGCACTACTGCTTCAAAATATGTAAATGTGCCTGTTCATGTCAAAGCAGATTTTCTTTCTTTTTTTCTTTTTTTTTACACAGTGGAACCCAGTTCAAGCCATGCTGCAGCTAAAGGTTTCTTTGGTAATATTTTCACATATTTAATTCTTTTTTAAATAGTACAGCAAATAGTTGCTTTAATATATTGGCCATAGTCACTACAGTAAATGCAATACAGCCTAATGCGTTACACAGTATAATCCAATAGCTGTAGTAACCTAAATATAATATTAAGATCATAACTAAAATAAATGTATATGTCATATAGATCTTAGATCTTTTTGTTGGTATATCATTAGGCACAAAATATTACTTGAGTCAACATGCTGGCCTGGTTTAAAAATATCTAATCTCACTATAGTGTCTAGTTTATAGTTAGAGTACATCGAGAGTGTAGTCAGAGAACTGGCCCTTAGCACATACATATGAGTTAGATCATTTCAGTCTTACACATCAATAACAGTCACATTTGAGTTATGTTGCTGTTGGAACCACTATTAGAAAGCACATAATCACATATTTGGAGAAAAATAATAGTACATCTTAAGATTTTTTTATATCATGAATATGACCAGGTTGAAAGATGATAGTGACAGTACTGTGCAGTCAAATTCTTTGCTGCAGAAAATACAAACGCTTCACAAAGATATTTAATAAGCTCAAATGATAAAATGATTTAAATTTATGTTATTTCTAATGTTTCATCTTTTTAAATAAATGTGTGAAGGTTAAAGTTTTGATTAGTGGACAAGGCCATAATATGGGAAATATGAATGAATTTCTTTTACTTTATTATTAAACAAACATTTATTTGCCACTGTCTATACATTTAAAAAAAATGTTCGGGTAAAGTGCTAACCATTTTGTTAAAATTAATAAGAATATAAATCTCCAATATTATTTACTGAAGTCTGAAATCAAAGCAACGCCCTTAGCGGGGAAGAAAAACAAAGATTTACGAGAAGATGATATAATATTGATAATTCCAAAACCTGGAGAAACAGTGAAAAAAGTAAAGTTTGATGGACTTGTCAACTGGCCAATGACGCGAGGCCTCTAGCAGCACGTGACAGAGGGGTGGATCACGTGTCAACGGAAGAAGGTGCTTTTGTTTTTCCTTGGGAAAAAAAGTCGAGGAACAATGTTTGGAAAGACGATTTTCACTTCTACTTTATGTTTCTCTCAAATGCATCCAAACAATCTTACACAGGGCATGAAGTCTCTCGGAATGGCTTAAGCATATTTCCGCGTTTTAAAGCTTGTTTGACGCTCCGTTTGGGAATTCTTGAAGCTGCAGAGATTGCAAGGCGGAAGAAGGGAATTTCGAAGGGGCGAGCTGAGAGAGCCAAAAGATGGCTCCGGATTGATTTTGTCAGAACGTTGCAATGTTTTCCAAGTTAATTCGGATTTATGTGATATCATATTTCTATTCTAAAACACAGATTCGTCTCTGTGTCTCATTAATGTCATAATCTGGACTGATCATTTGCGATCAAGAAACGCAAAATGGCGGAGGGCTGGCCCATCCCCCAGGCCCTGTTCCTGCTCATACTGAGTGTCGTGGGCCTGGACACTTGCCCTTCTCCCTGTACGTGTTCTGGTGGTCCAGGTCCAGCACAATTGCTGGAATGCAACAGGAAAAGACTGACTGCTGCAGCTCTGGAAGCTCCAGCCTGGATCACCCATGCGTGAGTAATAGAGGAGATGTTGTTTACATGCTCTAGCGCCTTGCAGGGACTGCACATGTGCATAATACGAACGCGCAACTGACAGCTCAATAATTTACTTTTGTTTGGTGCGATTTTAGTAATATTTAATTATTGCTTATGAATTATTGATTTATGGCATTATCTCGACTTCGTCACACCTTGTAGCAATACCAACGCAGCTGTATTTTCCTTTACAATTGCGTAGTTATGTTATTTTTTTATACTAATATAACTTGGACAGTTTGGTTTTAGTAACCAAAAAGCATATTACAGTGATTGTAGCATACATTAATTAACAACATGATCAAAAATCCCACCATCATTAGATTCCCTCCCCTTTTTGGAAAATCTGCAGAATCTACATTAAAGTAAATGTTATTCATACTTTAATATAAGTATTTACTGTACTAAAGTGGGATGATCCCTTTTTAGAAAAATCTTTTCAAATATGATAGAAGTTTTGAGGTATTTTTATTTGACAATTCCTAAATCGTCAATACATTGAATTAAAACTTGACATTAAATCTAAGTATTTCAATATTGAGAGAGGTTTTGAGATGCAGGACATTTATGATATTTACATGCATTTTGTGTATTCTACAAAAAATTCATTGATAAACATTACAAGCCAAATCTGAAATTCATAATTTTTTTGTGAAATTAATAAATGCGTATTAATATGTATTGCAATAGTTTTACACAGAAGTATTTTTTTTCTATCAGTCTAGTTTAAATTAGATTGGTTTTTAAGTTTTAAATGTATGTGATGGTGTGAATTATTTTTGTGTGTACTGAAATAACACATTATAGAGATCCATCATTCTTCAATATTGGTCATACGTTAGAATTTTTTTTTCTTTAGGTTTTAATAATTTGTTATTTGTCAATTTAGGTCCTTGAATCAGAATGAACTTACAGCGGTGCCTTTTCTTGGAGATGCCTCATCCAACGTCACAGTTTTGTCACTGTAAGTTTTTTTCCTCCATATTAATTTTTCTTTATGACCATTTATGTTGATACGGTACTATATCTGCTGTTTATTTTCAGTGTTCATAACCGAATCTCTGAAGTCGTGGCAGAGCAGCTGTTGCCGTATTCATTTCTAGAAAGTCTGGACTTGAGCTCTAATTCTATATCTGAACTGAAGGCCGGATCATTCCCTCCCATGCAGCTGAAATACCTGTGAGTTTTTGTACTCGGGCTTGTCTGAGTTTTGCACTGTGTTAAAATTCAGAGCTTTCTGAAGAAGTTATCCTTTTTTCCCTGAGTTATCAGTCTGAGACAAGTCGAGTATCAGTTGTTGTTTTGATCTTTGTTTGTTATTGAATAATGGACGTTTTCTTGGTGTTTCTGATTACTTTTGTGGTTCATGGATATTTGTCTGTTTCCTCTCTACATCACGACAGCAACCTGAGCAAAAACAAGATAAGTTCCTTGGAGCCCGGTTGTTTTGGAAACATCAGCTCCCTTCTGGTGTTGAAGATAAACCAGAACAGACTCTCTCTGCTGCCTGATAAAGTCTTCACCCTCTCTCAGCTCCAAGTCTTGTGCGTATTCATGGATAATGAATAGGATGTTATTGCAGTGCTCAGTTAGATTGTGTCTAAAAGGATTACTGCTCTCTAAATGCACCTGATATTATCAATTGGGGAGTTAATTTCCCTTGTTATCTTGTCTCTCTCTGATTGTTAGGGCAGTGGTTTTGATTTTCTCGTTATAATGTGCCCCTCTTTATGGTTTTGTCACTTTTCAGAGAATTGAGGCGCAACAGGATCCGTGTCGTGGAAAGTCTCATTTTTAAAGAACTGAAGGCTCTTAAATCGTTGAAGATGCAGCGCAACGGCATCACAAAGCTGATGGATGGAGCTCTCTTTGGTTTGGAGAACATGGAGGAACTGTGAGTCAGTGCTTTCAGGATTTCATTAGATCATAGAAAATGTTGAAATAAAAAATATGTATGTTTTCTATAAATGAACTTATATTTAAGCCATTTTACTAGCTGCATTAGTGAACAATGTAGCAATAGTGTGTAAAGTAGTGGTTCCTTTGTGGGGAGAAAATTACCCTTTTAGTCATTTTGGAGCAATTGTGTACATTTACATGTCAAATTTTGAGAGAGAAAAAGCTGGAATTATTATTATTCACTATTTATGTATTTATTATTATTATTATTATTATTTTTTTTTTTTTGTTAAACCACCAAGCTTTAAAAAAAAAAATTTAGTTTTCAATTTTTATTTCAAACCATAATCTGAACCTGGATGTTTGATTCTTTTTCTTTTATCTTTGTGATTTATGGTTGACGTGTGTTCTGTCCTCTGCCAGAGAGTTGGAGTATAATAATCTGACGGAGCTGAATAAGGGCTGGCTGTATGGTCTGCACATGCTCAGGATTCTGCGGGTGAATCAGAACAATATTGGACTCATTCGAGGTGATGCCTGGGAGTTTTGTCATCGACTGGAAGAGCTGTGAGTGACCTTAACGTTTAATCCTATATACAATGCGGTGGAATTAATATGCATTATGCATTTTAATGCATTTTATTATGCATTAATACATTTTTTTTTTTTCTTGAGGTGTTTTTGTATTTGATTGTTGGCTGGCTCTTAGGTAATGCGTTTCCTGTGTTTTGTTTCCAGGGATTTGTCTTTCAATCACTTGAGTCGTCTGGAGGATTGGGTGTTCTCCGGTCTCAGTCTCCTGCAGAGTCTCAACTTGGGTGACAATCAAATCACACACCTGGGAGAAGGAGTGTTCAGCAGCTTGGCTAACGTCCGTACACTGTAAGATACCCCACTTTCCTCTTATAGTCTTTGGTAGCACTACGAAAAAAGTTTTTTTTCTGCTTTTAAATATTTTTAGAACACTAATTGCCCTGCCACTGTTTTAACTCATTCCACCACAAAAAATTATAAATGTTATTTTTATTCCAAATAATAGTTAAAACAGTTTTGCTGGTAAACGATATATATTTTTTAATCATTTATCTCATTATCATATTCAGTAATGCCCTATTCACTCTTAGATTAAAAAAAGTGTTTTGTTTTTTTTTGAGAAATGATCTATATGAAAATTGAAGTAGCATTTTGCCTCTCTAAAATAAAATGAGCTCATAATTACAAGTAGATACAGTACATTCCTGTAGTTTAAGCCTTGTATGAATCCTTCTAGAAAAAGGACACATTCAAACATGCCCACCTCTCATAAACCTCCCCCATGTCCTTTTGTCACAGTTGTAAAAGAGATTTTAGGCATTTACAGCCAACGGTGCGTGAAAACAATCTCACAATACTCCCACATACCAGCCTGTTCATACAAAACCTTCTATTATACATAAAAAGCATACAATGACTCTGAGCTGCCTAGAGCCATATACGTACATCATCAATGCTTGTTCTACACAGCAGAAGTTTGAACATATTCTGATGGGTCTCTTTTTGATTTTTGTTTGTTTCAGGGACATCCGTAATAACGAGATATCCCTCGCCATCGAGGATTTGGTTGGCATGTTTGTGGGTTTGAAGAGGATGAACTCACTGTAAGTTTGTCGGGGGATACGAGCTGTTTATCTGACTCAGAAATGTTAAGTGTGGCTTGACATATGCGTATCTGTGTGTTTTCCAGAGGTTTACAGAATAATAAAATCAGGACCATTACTAAGAGCGCGTTTGAGGGTCTGATGGAGCTGGAGCATTTGTGAGTTTCTCTTATATCAGTCTTTGGTATTTTAATATATCATTTCTCTATTATTGGGTGTAGCAAAATAGAAATCCCTTTAGATGCTGTTTATTTGGAAGTATGTTTCTGCCCTAGGGTATAAAACAAACTGGTTGCAAGAGTCTATAAAGTTGAATGAAACCACGTTCTGAATTCTTTTCTGTATTGTAATGAATATTCATTTCATTATGCCAACTTTTTTGTAAAGTTACAGTTATAAGAAATACATTTGCAGTTGTAATGTTAATTTTTTTTTGTTACTTCTAGGAGGAAACTTTCATAGATTTCATAGTTCCATACAAAAGCTGAAATCTTATGTTGTGAAATTGTGCATCAAAAGTGTAAAAAAAATGAATGAAAACACCTTATATGACTCATGTTTTTAACCCCTTCTGAACTTTGACCTGTGTATTCAAGGGTATAAATAATAGATTTCTAATGTTATGCTGTTATACTGTCCAAATTTGTAAATATAATGTAAAGACAATATGAAAACTGTAAAATTAAAATCCAATTCATTTCATTATTCAGCACAACATAGAGCTGCTGTTTTGTATCGTTCCGTTATAAATAATCTTTCTGAATTTGTTCCACAGGGACCTGAGTAAGAATGGCATCATGTCTATTCATCCTGATGCTTTCACTCATTTAAAACTTAAAACCCTGTAAGTGATTGTTTACTTCCTACAGACCGTATGTATTTCATATATTTTCTGTGTCAGTGCATTTTACATAATAATAAAATTTGTCTGTATTGACAGCGTATGTAATAATATTCTCAATAACGCAAGTATTGTGGTCTTCCTCAGTGATCTGAACACCAGCAGTCTTCTGTGTGACTGTCAGCTGCAGTGGTTGGGCCAGTGGTTGATTGACAGTCAGTTCCAGCAGTCCTGCACCGCCGTCTGTGCTCATCCCGCCTTCCTGGCAGGATCTAGCGTGCTCAGTATTAAACCAGAGGAGTTCGTCTGCAGTGAGTGACTTGACCGTTACCTCACGGTGTAACAAAATGTTCATTTAAATCCTTTCTGTTTAGTGCTTTTAGCAATTTTCTGACACTTTAAATAAATAAATATATTAGCTCTGTCTTGCATTGAGATCTCTTTATTGTCTTTTGCTCGCAGATGACTTCCCTAAACCTCAGATCAGTGCTCATCCCAAGACCGCTGTGGCCTTACGCGGGACCAATGTCACTCTGAACTGCTCTGCGTTCAGCAGCAGCGACTCTCCCATGAGCACCGCCTGGCGCAAAGACGGAGAAGTGCTGTATGAAGCCCAGGTGCAGAACTACGCTCGCTACCAGGATCACCGCCTCTCCTACACCACCGTACTCCACCTGCTCAATGTTAATTTCACAGATGAGGGCCAGTACCAGTGTGTGGTCTCCAACCATTTTGGGTCCAACTATTCCACTCTGGCCAAGCTCACTGTTAATGGTTAGTGCCTCGTCTAAATTGTTGCATATTGTTACATTATTGTTCCATAATCAGCTTTATTTTTCTTCTGTTAAAATCTTTTCAAAATGTATTGAATTTGAATCTGAATCCACTGCAGTTCTACATGATTAATTCTTTTTTTGTGTGTAAATGGGAAATCCACATTAATAAGCACTTATTCATATCTATGGAAGCATATTATTAATAGTCATAGTGTCAGATTGTTAATTTAAAGTGCTGATTATGTGATTATCTGCAGTACTCTAGTATAGGCGTTTTGCTAACTTGTGATCTCTCCAGTGCTTTGATAGGCTGTTTGCTATTTGTTTTTTTCCTCCCCTTATTTACCCTCAAATCTCCGTGGTTGTTTTCAGAGCTCTGTCTGTTTAATTTTCCATATCTGTTGAACAAACATATCTGCCCTCTAGGATGCTGACCTCAGCAATGTAATTATTGTGTTTATATCAGTTCATGATACTGATGGAAGAGTGGAATTGTAACCTAATAACAGAATATGACAATAACAGAAACATGATTCACAAAGCGAGCATTGTAAATGCAAATGGCACTGTTTAGGGTTTGATTGGCCGTTGGGTTGCTTATTTTTGTTCTAGCTATTTTAACAGAAATGAGTTCTGTTGTCACATTTCATAAGTAGAAAATGATTATAATATTAGTGTAATATATATATTTGCATTGTTTGCATTTGTTTAGGCATATTACTACATGCATTTCCTTACATAAAAATGTTTTAAGGATTTAATAAATATTGTAGAGTGCGAAAAAGAATATACATATTTTATATAAAATAATTGTATTTTTATTAACAATTTACGTTGCTTTAGTTACTAATTTGTTTTATTTTTTTACGTTTTGTGTTTTTGTTTCACTTTAATTGTGAAAGAGTTTAGGACATTTCAATTTTTTTTCTACATCTAGGAGTTACTATTATATAGGAAAGAATTGTACGTTGTTATTACAGTCAAGTGTCATCTAGATATTTCAGGACTTTCTGGAATTACTTGAATACATTTGTGAAAATAACACCTGTAATGGATTTACCCAGAGCTCCCCAACTTCTTGAAGACTCCCATGGACCTGACCATCCGCACCGGTACTGTTGCTAGATTGGAGTGTGCTGCGGAGGGACACCCAACACCACAGATCGCCTGGCAGAAAGATGGGGGTATCAATTTCCCTGCGGCACGTGAAAGAAGGATGCATGTGATGCCAGATGATGACACTTTTTTCATTGCTAATGTGAAAACTGAGGATATGGGCGTCTATAGCTGTACAGCCAAAAATGAAGCGGGCAGCCTGTCAGCTAATGCCACTCTTACTGTGCTAGGTATATATTTTTTTTTTTACAATGAGTCCACAGTTTTCTTTTTTTTATTTAATTATTTACATTTGATAATTATTTACATTTAATAATTAAACATCTCTGGTCTTTTTGTCAGAAACTCCATCCTTCCAGCGCCCTCTAGAGGACCGTAACGTTGCCCGAGGTGAGACTGCTGTGCTTCAGTGCATAGCTCGTGGTAGCCCTGCCCCCCGCCTCAACTGGACCAAAGACGACGGCCCATTGGTGTTGACAGAGCGCCACTTCTTCGCCGCAGCCAATCAGCTTCTCATAATCGTAGATGCCAGCCCTGCTGATGCAGGGAAATACACATGCATCATGTCTAACACGCTTGGCACAGAGCGCGGTCATATCTACCTCAGCGTCTCACCCTCGGCCAACTGTGACCCGGTGACCAGCATATACAGTCAGGATGGATGGACAACGGTTGGCATTGTTGTGATGGTGGTCGTCTGCTGCGTAGTCGGCACCTCGCTTGTGTGGGTCATCGTCATTTATCACATGAGGAGAAAGAGTGAAGACTACAGTATAACAAATACAGGTCAGGCAACAGTTTTGCATGTATCAGTTAACTAATTAAAATGAAAGACTACATAAAGATTATGATTATAGAAATTCTAGTTAATAGACCAAATTAATAGATAATTCTTAGTAATAGAGCTGTAAATGAGATTTATATTGTAATTATGACACTTATTAATCACAACTGGGATATTACGCTTTTAAGGCAAAATAATGCAACAGTATAAACAGTAAAAATATAGTGCAGTTATTTATATTTTAGTTTTATATAAGAAATAGTTATTTTATTTTTACAACTCATTTTTTACAAAAAATTGCAGAGTTGAGTAATGGACATACTGTTATATAAAATACAATATAGTTTGGTTAAATATATTATATTTGTTAAAATTAAATATGTAATCTAAAAACTAGGTGAAAAACAGTAAACATTGTAATATTCAAAATATTACCCTTATAATATAATTAATTGTAAGTGGTCTTTTAACCCAAACTGCTTCAATATGATAATATAGTAAATTAAAAAAAAGGATTATAATCCATAATAGTAATATTTTTCCAACAAAATGTCCTTTTCCAAATTTCAGTATTAATTTTAAACTACATGGTGATTACATAGTTACTAACTGCGCAGTTATTTTCAATAATAAAAGTCAGGGTATTATGTAATAAATGCAATAGCCATACCTAATATTTAAAATAGCCATTTTAACAGTTTGAGCGTGGACCAATAATGAAATAATTTAATTATCAAACAAATTTATGCAGAAAAATGAAATGCATTTTAATGTCTAAATCTCTCTGTTGGTGTATTCCAGATGAGATGAACCTTCCAGCGGACATTCCCAGTTATCTCTCGTCTCAGGGTACTCTGTCCGAGCCTCAGGAGGGCTACAGTAACTCAGAGAATGGAAGCCATCAGCAGCTTATGCCGTCTCATGCGAACGGTTACGTTCACAAAGGCACTGATGGTAATGTCACCCTGTGTTCCTCTAGCAAGAAAATTTGTTTCCTCAGAAAAGCTATAAATTGACAACTTGTATAGTTTTTAATTGTCATTATGAAGGATGGATAATAATATTGTGTTTGAACAGGAGTATGTTACGGTGAAGTGAGCAGTGATGTTGATCCAGATGCTAATGGAATGCTGGGTAGTCGTGTGGACTCTTTTTTTGCTGGACGTAGCAGCTTCCACCGGAGTGAACCCAGAGAGGGACAAGCAAATATCCCTAATGGTAATGTAAAGATCTCTGTCTAAAAATTTATATTCTGACACTCAATCGATCATGTCACTGCAAAGGAGGCTGTTTTTCTCAGCAGTTGTCCTCATTAATCATGGGTTATTATTTGTGTTTATTAGGTGGACCAGGTCCTCTGGTCATCTGCTCAGACTGCTATGACAATGCCAACATCTACTCGCGCACTCGTGAGTACTGTCCATACACCTACCTGACAGAGGACGACCCACTTGTGTCTCAGATCTCTCGGGATGGACACCATAGCAGCCATCAAGAGCGGGATCAGCACGCTGAGCATGCAGACGCGGCACTGGAGAGATTTATGAGCCAGCAGAGCGCCTCTGTGTTCCTTACCAACCATGAACCACGACTACCAGCGGCACAACACTATAGCAGTGGTGAGATATAACAACTGAGTGAGCTGCCCACCTACGCGCCAGTTTTAGGAGTATTCACAAAATCTTTCTTTGAAAGATTTTTTTTGTGCAAATCTAGTGTCATTTTAATGTGTATATTTGTGTGATATTTTGCACTTCGAATTTACAAATATGAATAAAATATAATATTTAGATTTTAAATTGACAAATTTGGGATTTTGTTGTTTTTGAAAGCACTTAAAGCTCACTATTTGATCAAAAATACAGTAAAAAAAAAAAATATATATATATATATAAATTAAAAATATAAATAAATTTGTCCCTTTTTATGATTAATTTAGTAGTTAGGTATTTATTTTTATATTTTTCGTATTGTACATATTTCTAGTAATCTCTCAATACAGTTATGAAAGCAGTAGAAGATTTTTACTGCCTATATAGACCGCTAACAAAGTTTGCTCAGTATGGTTTGGAACTGATCTAATGCATATATGTATTTTCACAATCTCTATTCTTGTCTCAGATGTCCCAGGCAGGTCATTTTGGGATGGAGAAGAGACTCACTCATCTGTCCTCGCCCAGGGCTCAGTGACTGTACACAAACCCCCGATGGGTCTGTCCTCTGGGGACGGCCGAGAGGAGAGGAGGGTGCCACTGGAGGAAGGCTCATACAGGACTAACCCGCAAGAAAGCTCCTCAGCGCCCACATAAACCCAGCCAGCCCCGTCTTCCCCAGTCCTTTTGACCCTAAACATCACAGCCTTGTCCTTCAGTCGCCTCCCTCAGCCCACTACCTCCTTTGAGAAGCCTCATTATCTGCCAAATGAATTGCCTCTCTCTTCAATGTTTACACTGCCTCTCCTGTCCCTCCCCACCATGTTCCTTTGTAACCCACTGGGATGTGCGTGTTTTGCGGAAAACTTTTTCAGGCAGGAGACGGAATCCCTGCTTTCACCAGTCCTCAGCTAACCGGTCTGGTTTGAGCCCTGAATGTACCGTTTCCAAGAGCTCTACCAGTCCTACCGTATCCTGTGACGTACGAATTATGCCATGTTTGGTTTTCTGGCCTACTTAAGAGCGTTGAGCCTTCTTGCATATGCCAAAGCTTGACCCAGACTCCCGTATATCTTGCTTTTGCTCTGGTACAGGACCTTTATGGTTATTGACTGTAAAGTTTGGACTGCCAAAAGAGGGCAGTGGTGTTCTCTGCCTGACGTCAGAGGGCCAATTAGCTGTATTGCATTTCTCATTGCTATTAGCAAACGGTACAGACCAATAATGTGTTAACAGAGATGACAGCTCTGTTATTGTACGCCAGAGTTACTGTTATGTCATTAATAATATATATATATATATATTTTTGTGTAGTGATTCTCACAAGCCTAAACATATTTGTCAGTTTCTCTGTTGTTGTTTTTTTTAAGGCACTATAACAGACAGTAAGAAAGACCGGATATGTTGCACCTTTGACAATCTTCCCAGGACAGCCTTATATGAATCCTATTAAACCTAACTTTTCTTTTACTCTAATTTCCATATTAAGCTTTCGTATTTGTATTTTGTGTATTTTGCAGTTTCCCACATCTGCATTCTTGCAAGTGCACATGTAGTTGAATTGCAGTTTGTGATTAATCTGAGCACCATTGATGTGATTTAGGGGCGGGGATAGATCCAGACTGACCAATAGGAGACTGAGAGTATTGAGAGTATTTGAGAGTATTACTTTCAATTCCATTTGGTGCCCTAGTGTAAAAATTACACGCTTCACTTCTAAAATGTGTATATGCTGCATTTGTTACTGCTGGAGCAAACTGGTCTCGTCGAGTTATTTAATTATTATCATCATAATTTGAGATACAAGAACCATTTTCACAGTTGGGCATAGTCTTGCCTAGTCATTTCTATTGTTGTGGCCTCATAAGGACATCTAGGTTTCTTGCCTGTAAACATTGTCTTAAGAGGCTGTGTCCAAAAACAAAGGAAGCTGCCTTGCAGTCTTGCTGCCCACTTGACAGACGCTTTTTTAAGGAAACTTTAAGAAAACTTGACTTTCAAGACACTGTAATGTAACATCTGGTGATCTGAAGCAAGGTCATATTTCGTGATCACAGTTTCCGTTACTCCGTAGAAATTAGGCAAAAAATACATGAATAAAATAACATGCAGTGTGGTGCAACAGTTTGATTGGAACATGCTTAATGCTTTCCTACCTCCAAGTTTTGGACACAGCCACTACTTTGCTTTAAAGTGCTGTCACATTTACTTTGATGTGGTGACATGCAATCATGTCTGTATTTTTTTTTATTTTATTTTTTGCGAGGCAAAACATTTTGCTTTGGATTTAAGTTTGTTGAACACAAACTGCAGTCTTTACCAGTATAAAGTTGTGGTCCACCCCTCTGCCAAACTTTACAGGTGAAATTGAGAGCTTGACTCGAGGGTGAAAATGTTCAGATTTTTTTTTTTTCATGGTTGGTTCCATGAATTTGCCACATTGACCAACAGAAAGCAGCTTTACAGTGATTTCTGTGTGAGTCGTGAGTCACTGCACTATTGAAACCTGTTTTTATGGCTGCTTCTTAATTCTAGTTTAGAAGTGAGCTCTGAGTGATGGACTTTTTTTGCCCACAAAACTTTGCCTTACGATTCAGACTCAATGCTTGATCCAAACATTGTGTGTGGATACTGGAAAAAATCTGGACCATGTATGTTCAGAAATCTCTAAAACAGCAGTATTTTGCACTTTTTGAGTATACGAAAGCCGGATCTTGCAGATATCTGTGGTCACTGTCTTGCCGTCTTTTAATTGAAATGCTTTGTTTTCAGTCACTTTCCAACTGTAATAACTACCCCTTGAGTTTTGCATATTGATTTGTTGCGTTTTGCACAATCTCTCACTCTGATTAGTGTAATTGTATAGCTAACTGCAGAGACCTTGATGTCAAATGATTTGTCTGACTCCTCGCTGTGTCAGTTTCTCTTGTTAAAAAAGGAAAGGAGCGCATGTCATCAGTGGCTTCCAGCAGCAAATAAAACGTCTAGGTTTTTAGAATCACTCTTAATGCTTGCGTGGTCTCTCTCGGTTGAGCTTGTGAGAGATTAGTGCAAGGCGGTTTAAAAGTAATGTATGTGAATAGTTTTATTTCCCCCTCAATTATACAGGACGTTGTAGGGATGTTTAAAAATGTACAAGTGTGATTTCACTTACAGATTTGCACCAAAGAAAAATCCACATGGATCAAACATTCCTGCCTTCTGCAAACCAAAGTTTTGCTTTAAATGCTTTGACAATATTTAAATGCTGCTTTTTTTTAATGTTTGGTTCATTTTTTGTGTATGTTTTTTGTATGCTGTACCTGTAAATTCTGTAAAGCATGTATAAAGAACATTATGTTTCAGAAAATTCTGACATTTAGCTGACATTTAAACAATAAAATGAATTCGGATGCATCACGAGTGAAGATGTACTTGTGTTATTCACTGCAATTGCTCATATTTAGGGTCTTGTTTTAACCCCATAATCATACACTCTTAAAAATAGAGGTGCTTCACAATGCCACTGAAGAACTGTTTAGTCTAAATGGTTCTATAAAGAGCCTTTAACATCTGAAGAACCTTTTTATTTCTTAAAAGGTTCTTTGTGGAGAAAGAAGGTTCCTTAGATTATAAAAAGGTCAGAAAGATGGTTCTTTAAAGAACCTTTGGCTGTGTAGTTCTGGCATCATTGTGAAGAACCTTTTAAGACGTCATCTCTGTGTGGAGCACTGGCTGTTGTCAGACTCCTTGTGCAGATAATAATCTCACTGCATTATTACAATTAATAACAAAAATAATGTTTGGAAATGTACACTGATATTTCCAACTGACACCCTACCACAAAAGATAGAAATAACCAACTTAAAACAATTTTTTTTTGTATGTTGGTGAAAATACTAGTGGCCTAAGACTTTTGCACACTGTTTATATATATATATATATATATAAAGATACCCTTGATTTACATTACATCTTACTTTTTGGCTATAAATAAGTTCACCCCAAGTTATGTATTCCTGCTACAGTCTTGAGTGACATCCATATTCTTTATTTGATATTTTATATCGTACTACAGTATATTAGACACAAAAGACTACAGAGTTAATATCAAATATGAATTAAAATGTATAGGTTGATCTGCTATTGTTTTGTTTTATGAAAGAGCAAAAAGTCTCTTTCATTCTAACGTTTCTTCAGTGTTATTGCTTTGTGTGGGAAAGTGTTGTTACTGCAAGTGCACTATGTTAGGGTTTTACCACAGCATACATACAAAGTGTCATTAAATTATGCTAATATATACAAAACTGCAGAACTTTTCCAGAAGTTTTCGCCGAGTTAAATGGACGCAGACCAATTTGAATCCCTTGAACTGACAATTTTCATTGCCATCCTCCAAGAGATGTTCCGAGAGAGAAATTATAGTTGTGAGATCAAAGTACATACCTCCGCCTGCTGCTAACCCTCTTTACTCAGCTTTATCAATAATTCATTCAAACACGAGACTCGCTTTGGATTATTACACCAGTGGAACAGGGACGTGCTGCGTCCTCTGCACGTGCCGTCCTGCACCGCTCAAGAAAAACCTCTGGCTATTGCCTTCGTTTAGACCATAACTGAGACTAGAATATGCTTGGAACAACCAGTAGATATCTAATAAGCTAGTTTATTTGTGTTCAGAGCCATGTACTACCAGACTTAATATAGGAGGAAACAGGAGTTATTGATATTAAAGTGGTTTTCAAAAAATGCTATTCTGTCCTCATAAAGAAATACAAAATGAAGGTGAATTTTACGATAAAGCTATATTTTTTAAGTTATGATATTTTTGCTCTCTCAGGTGTGTGATGTTATGAAACAAAGATTCCTGACGATTCACACCAGCAGGTCTTTACTGAGCAAGGGTTTAGCTATACAGTTTTCATTTCACTTACAGAAACAAAACTTTTTTTTTTAGTGATTCTAAGAGTTTTGTTTTATAATACTGCCCAGAATAAACTGCATTTTTTTATTTATTGATAGTCCACCAAAAAATATAAATGACATCTCTCAAGGTGTTCAAAATTAGTGCTGTCAAGCAATTAATCACTATTAATCCCATCCAAAATAAGTTTTTATTTACATTATATATGTATATTTACTGTGTATATTTATTATGTATTATGTATAAATACAGATACATACAGTATATATTTTAAATATTTTAGTGCTGTCAACGGATTAATCACATCAAAATAAAAGTAATATATTTGTATGTACTGTGTATATTTATTAAGTATATATAAATACAAACACATGCATGTATATATTTAATGAA
>JAUMHR010000099.1:3700170-3710359 GCA_032361145.1 Enteromius fasciolatus | reverse complement strand
ACTAATGCTTAATTGTGAACAAATTAACCATTAATTAATGCTTAACTAATGCATTATTCTGACCCACTATTCTGAAGCGTTACAGAATTCTCAGTTTGGTGAAGTTTGATTCTGTTCAGGAGTTACAGGGAGTTTACTAAGTGTGGCCTTCCCCCTTCCAAATGTTTTGGTGCCCCTTTACAACGTTGAGCTAAAAGTTAATAATTTTTTATAACTATTCCTGTTCAGGATTTCAACGACATAAGACACTTGAGCCTGCGATCAATTTTGATTGCTGTAGCACCCTTGTCAGACCCATTGGGGAGAGCCGGGGTCAGGGTATAGGCAGTGTGAGTACTACCATCTCTCAAAGCCTGTACGACTTATATTTTTGTCTGCACAATCAGATTTATGTGGAGATTGCTGATCTGTTCTAACATTTACAGTAGCTGTATTTTAAACACAATGCAGCAAGTTACTTTTCCTATTTTTGCTCCACCAAAGAAATGATTCAGTGACTTTCTCATAAATACATTCACTTGCTGTGTCTTATTTCAAAAGCTGTGTCTTCTATAGAATGCATTTGTTGTTCGGTTATGCCACGGTTGAATTTAGAAAAACAACCATTACATTACAAAGTGAGAACTTTACAGTAATTACAACAAACATCAGTCTATTTCATAACAGCTGATTTTCTGAAATCAGATAGCCTTAATGATGTATGCAGTGTTTCTGGACGAATTAGTGTTTTGAACAAATAGGTTGAATGAATGAGTCACTGAATCATAATGCAGTCACTTGTTGCCACCTACTGCAGTAATTATGTAAAAAATAATAAATAAAGCATTTTCTATCATTTTTAATCAGAAAATTTAATTTAATACCAGTGAAAATGTCCCAATAGAGAGGGCATAAAAAACATAGCAATGGCTCCTCCTTATATTTTAACTTTTAATGCACCATGGAATAATTATCTAATACCATCCCGGTACTGCCTCAGTACTCATGCAAAAGGTGCCTGTATGCATTGCAGAGTAGAAAACTGTAAATATTTGCCACATTTACTCAAAGAACTGATGTATGCTTACCCAAGGCAATAAAAGAATTTGTGCATCAGCAAAAAGCATTTTGCTCCAGACAGTCTCACTGAATTTAACATGCTCCCTGACCAGATCCAGCTATTTGCTTTTTGCTTGCGTTTTGCCAGTTTTCAATTATGGTATCCGAAGCACTGAGTAACAGGAAAAATGCGTACTTGCATACGCAAATGCACATGCATACACACACGCAATCATCACCCACCACCTCAAACATGCACACGCACACAAACACCAGGGAGAAAGAAAACTGCATACCCTTGCAAGAACACCCTGCTCAAGATGGAAGGTCTGCCACCTGCGTGCAGTTTAGGGGGTTAACAAAAAGCACTTTCCCTAGCATAGATTTGGCAGTCCTGAGCTTTTCATGATTAATATTTCACATCAGCATTACATAACAGCAGCTAGAAGCAGCAAATTATCCTACCTCAACGTCTATGTATTGAAAAATCCGACAACACATTCAGAGTACAGGCTGGAGTCAGAAAGAAAAAGCAACTTTTGTTTAGAGTTTTGTGAAATTTGCCAGCATCATTTATCTAACAAGAGAGTTGCGGCATCAAACTCACAGCTGTCATAAATGTTACAGACACATCCTTTCATTATTAATATAAAATAGAAGTTTGTTTTGGATTAATCACTGATTTTTATGTGCCAAAAAAACTTGTAATGAAAACATCTGAAGCATTTTGGATTTGTGAAATGTTTACCAGCACTGATAATGTTCTAGCTATAACCAAGCCTCTTACTTTCATTGCTATAAAGCAAAACTACCCCACTATCTAGTAATAATGCAAACAGTCTGTTAAAAATGTATGTTATGGCAAACCATCAGAATAGCTATTATGGGTCATAGAAATGCCCTGGCTTCACAGCTATGCTATTAAACAATAACTGCCTATTTTATTTTAGTGATAATATTGTCCAAATCTATGTACATCATGCGTTCATAACAAATAATGAAATAAAGTAACATAAAAAAATATATATTTCCTAATACACATTATTGTGAATTTTTCGTCATTTTCCTACAAACAATGTTCATTCATTGTCCAACATATAAAATCTGATCCCACCCAACATTTATTTATTTTTTGTTGCTTTAACTCACAAATGCATCCGAATGGTTTGCAAATGGCATTTCGAGTTGACATTAACAGAATACCTTTACTTTCAATCCAAAAAAGGTCAGTGGTTTCAAAACATTTTCAGGGTGATAATTAGATTACATTAATTACAATAATCATTGCCTGCTTGCATTGAGCTTCACTGTGTACATCACTGATCAGTGTTGTGCTTTCAGCAGGCTTGTGAATGTTTATGCCACATGGTTTGTAGCTGAGCCTGTAATTTAGCTATTAAATTGGAGGGCGATGTAATTGTCTGAAGAGTTTTTACACCCCCAATTTTAAACCCTCATTCCCGCCCAGACACTTTGAGGACAGTCGATTCATGATATAAACTCTCAGTGGTTTTGTCTGTCTGGATGTTTGATTGTTTTAGCTCCAGTGAGTTATAAAGAGTTTCAGAGAGCCAGGGAAGGGTCGCTATAACAATTGTTAACACTCACTCTTAAATTGGCCTGTTTACGCTGCTGTCTCACTGTCTGTTTCCACTCAAATGTCTGACATATTGCTCTATTTTCCTCCATCTTATCGTTTCTTTGTCTTCCTAAGTCTTACTGCCCAGGATTCTGACCTGACTGCTTGCACCAAGTAACTTCAAAAATCACTTCTGATTGCTATATTTGAAGTGATGTTGGAAGAGAAAGCAAAAAGAGCAGTTTTCAAAGAGAATGCGAGAAAAGCAATTAGATCTTCCAGCATGGTTCACCTATTTGTTTCAGTGAGGAAATCCTTCAGCATTTAAACCCTAAAGGTGAAGCGTGTAATTTCTTTGGCGACAGAATAGTTTCTTAAACAATCCCCATTGGTTAAAAAAGCAGATAGTCACACCCTAATCTTAAGCCATTAAACTAGTGTTGCTGGGCGGTTTAGATGCTCAGTTTAACAGGACAGTATTTTTTGTAGCATTGCAGTATCTACTGGGTGTATTGGTTTCTACTCTATTAGGCGGAAGTATTTTTAACAAAAAATAAATAAAAAATGACACAAATCATCAAGGTTGCAGTCCAATGCAATTCTTAATTCATGTTCAGGGAAGCACTGCACTGCTGTGTATTTATGGGAAATTAATTTCTGTTTACTTAAGTCACATGTGCAAAGCTACATAGTCTATTTCTTATCAGTCACTCAGTGGTGTTACAGATTTTCTTGCACATTTCATGAGGGAACAGATGCAAGCATGCCCAATGTTGACATTTAAAATGAATAATTGAATTTACCCCAGACAATGGCAATTGCTAGGCTTATAGACCAGGAAAATTGCAATTGATCCACATTGTTATCTGAAGCATTGCAGCTTTTCATAAAATTCTGGGTTTATGGTGAGTTATTTTCAACGTAGTAGGTCTCAGGGACTAGTATTAACTAGCTTTATTATTCTCCGTATATTTTTAATTATTTGTTTAGAGTGCTATAAATTGAATAATTTAAACGGCAGTGTGTGATACATGAACTTGTATTCAATGTATTCAAAAATTCAAATGCTTTCAACAGGCCTCCATTCACTTTCATTTGCTTTCTTTTTAGTATAGGTTATGGCAAATAAATAGTCTCTCTTCCTGTGTGACAGATGGGGCTTTTACCCGTCGGCAGAAAAAAATACCACACTTTGATTTCTGAAGCAAACTTGCCATCATTTGAGTAGCTTGCTTAGAGGTTCAATTTGACATTGCCTTCCATCTCAAAGAGGGTTACATCGTAATAGCTCTCTGTCTAAGAGCGCCTCCATTTTTCAATTACACCTACCCAGCGTGTGATCATGTTTCTACCACCTCACAAACTAATACTCTATTGCAAGGGATTGGAGTGACAAATTTAACATAATTTCCTATTCAGAGGTTTCCACTGGTTTCTCGTCTGAAGGTTTTTTGAATTAATGGGTAAGGTATTAGTAATGTTTGCATTAGTCCATCTCTGACCATTACAGGAGCCACTGGTACACTGGCTATATGTTTTATAAAGAAACGGTTTATCGAAAAATTTGAAGTCATTGTTTACTTACCCTAATATCATTACGAACCAATATGGTGTTACTTTTTTATGAATAATTTACTGTCCATTATTGGAACTCAAAAACTAATTATAATTTTGAAACGAGAGTGCTCAACAAACTACTAAATTTGGTATAGATTCACTCACAAATCGATTTACTGATTCAGAGTTCACAAAAAAAGTTTAAAAACAATGTTTTTTGTCAAGCTGAAATGAGGCTGAATGCGAAGTAGCTGATAATGCATTACTTTTACATTTTCAAAGAAAAAAGGTAAAAACTGTACCTTTTAGCATACAGTTGCCGTCACCGGGGTGGTATCCGAAAGGTGACCGACCGGGAACACTCCCCTTAACAATGTACTCTTTACATCGTAAAAAGAAAGGCATCTACGCTAATATTAGTTTGTCTCTTGTTTCTCAGTCCATATCCAAATCAGATGGTGTACCAGCACAAAGAGATGTTCTTCATTGGAGACCAAAACACCTAGCCCTGTGGACAGATCACTGGAACCAAATGCACACTCACACACACACTATAAGTCCTTGGCACAGTCTGACGTGTCTAATATTGAACTGGAATTTAGGTACTGGGCTAGCCTGGCTTCCACGACTATAAAGCTCATAGGAGCTTATTCTGGCCAAGCTACCTTACTACTTAACCTGCGTCCATCAGATGCCTCTGTATATTACTGGATGAATCTACAACAAATCAGACCACTCATTCCGATGAGGTATGCGTAGCAATGGAACCTGAAGCCACCGTAACCAATTTTAGCTAGCTTCATTAAAGCAGTAGGAAAACGTCTTAAAATAGCTGCAACAGCAGAGTCGAACAATTTGTTTCTCATTGGTTCCCACTTTTTTGGGAACGGAAATGCTCTAAAACGGCCTCTGTTCTCTCATGGATGGGGTTTTGGTTCCTTGCTGCTGTCTCCTCTGCCTTGCTTAGTAGGGGGCACCTAATTTTTAGTGATTAACGGTTTACTCTCGTCATTATACATTACCATCACTCTATTATCCTATTTGATAATGTTCAGTACTTTGCTACAATCTGTTTGAATGTATTAATATACTAACTTATTAAACTACTGAAATCTGTTTTGCCACCAGATGCAGGTGGTGATGAGAAAGTCAAATAATGAACCAAAGCCTGCAAGCTGCTTTCAAATACTAACTTCTAGAAGTTGCTCAGTGTCCTTCACCGTCATGATAAGACTCATTAAACTTAAATATGCAATAAATATTCATTTAAATTTAGTTACATTTAACATACAACCCTAATAAACATAACTGATTAGAAAAAAAACTAAGAAGAAACTTTATTTCAATGAAAACTTCCAATTCTGGGAATTTTATGGTTTTACAGTTACGTCGGGTTACAGGAATTTACAATTTAACAGGTTTTGATCATATTATTATCATTTTCTACCGTTAAAATCACAGTCATTTTTTACAGTGTATAACTCTGTAACATTTAAGGAACACCCCAAGGAACAATTTAGGATTAAGGGACACCCCAAGGCACAATTGTGCACATTGCAAAGGTATCATTTGAAGGCCTTGTGGAGGCTAAAAAAATAATACTTAAGAAATTGGCCTACAGTTATGCAATTCTATTTATTTTTACAAAGAGAACATATACGATGCTAAACAGTCTTTACATTACATGGATCATACACAAAAGCTTCAAAATGTTGAATAGTTTACTTTCTAATTAATAGAAGTCATGCCAGTTTGGAATAATATGAGGCAAGTAAATAATGTTACTTTTTTCTGAATTATTCTGTATAAAGGGACATTTTCCCAAAGAATGATGACAGTAACTTCGACTGAAGTTGTGTAGACAGCGAGTGGATCTTAAACTTTCAGGTGACATATAGCTCATTTTGTCATCTTACCAGAACTACACATAAAAACACAACATGGCTGTCTTTGTATATATTTTGCACTGTATGACTCATGGCTCTTTTCACACAGCAGGTGTCAAATATATGGTTATGAATCCAGAAAATTACAAATGTGAGTTTGGTTATTGAACGCAGTTGTCAGTTTCTATAAACAGCCAGACCGGCTATGAATATAACGGTGTTGGGAGCTCAAATATACTGTATGTCCAACAACCGTATTCTTCTGCTATGTGAACATCTCAAAATTGTCAGAAACACTGCTCTCATTTGCCAAGGCACCGATGTATGCAGTAAGAGAAAATAAAAAATCTTAGATTTCAATATGAACCCTCAATGTTTCTTATTAAATTCATCTGAGAGCAAATTATCTGAGCCATGTCAATTTGAGTAGCTTTGTACATTTACAATGTTGTGCCATTGCTTTCTTGTCACTATTTTATTTTTCATAGTAGAATCATCTAAAATGAAAGAGCAGCTTCTGAGCAATACTTTATGACTTTGTAGTCTGAACATTTTGATGTATAGAGGCAAACCTGCAGTAGCAGTCAACTAGAATTCTTGAAATATGAAATGCAAGAGGAAGAACGAACATATGAGCTACATTTTCACAATGCCAAAATACTGAAGCAGGTTGCTTTGCTTTGCTTGACGCTTTTGCACACGGTTTCCAAGTCTCCAGTGCCACCTTGTAAAAGTGAATTAGTGCAAATCTGCCTGGGGTGATATAGCTAATTCAAGGACTGAATCATGTCTTCTTAAAACAAAACAGACTGATCTGCCCGTAGTCCCTGTCATGTTGAATGAACACAGAAAGTGCTCATGTTGTTTGGTAGGGAGCACATCAAGTGTGATTGCATGTAATGGCAGTCGGCTACCTCTTTTCTTCTGAATGTTGTGCGCTCTGTGTTTTTTTCCCCTTTGCTCCTTTCTTGCATGGTTTGTTTACCTGTTGCATAATACACATATTTCTATTTGCTGGTTTCTATATTAGCACTGACTCAGCGTGCAATGTGTAGCCCCTATAGCTACATGTCCTAATGGACTTCTTATTGGGAGTAAAATCAGAATTGAAATTATGCCTGGATGTGTGGTCCTGTCTGTTTGCTAGTGGCTGGCACTAAACTTGGGAAAACTCATTGGAGTGCCCTTCCCTCTAGGGATTACTCCAGTATACTTGTCACGCCGGTGAAGCAGCTCGAAGATTGACTTCGACTTCCATTCCACCTCGCTTGTCAAGGTGGTCAATTCCCTCAAAGCATACCGATCCTCCCCCCATCCTATTACTTTGTGCTTTTTCCTTCACTGTGTGGCACAAACAATATCACAAAGGCTAGAGGCTTACGGTCCTGTCTATACCTGATATCAAATCATTTCCTTCATCTTTGAGATACCTACATCCAATCAAAATTCAATACAACCAAAGAACCTATTTCAAACATATGTTTTTGATGTACATATGATTAGAATATGGCTGGAACAGATTGTGGCAGCATATTTACCTGCCTCATGATTGGATGATAGTACCACATCACTGCTGCAGTTTAAATTGGATATTGCACTATTGTATGTAGGAATCACAAAATTGATGTGAATCTACAAAATATGTAATGCCGCTTTTTTTATTTAATACAGTTTAAATATATATATATATATATATATATATAATTTAATATTTATTTTAAATCATATTTATTTATGATATATTTAGCGAAAAAATATGTATTTATGCATTACAATTTCTATGTACATATTAAAATGTAAGTCATAAATTACAATAAATTCATATTTGATTTATATATAATTATTTACTTATTTTGTTTTACCAGCATAACAATTTAAACTATTGATAAATAATTTAAACTCTATATTTGCCTCAATGCTTATTAATAGTTAGTAAGGTAGTTTTTATGTTTAGGTATTGGGTCAGATTAGAAACTTGCATTAATATATATTTAATTAGTAATACATTGCTAATATTCAAGTAATATGCATGCTAATAAGCAACTGGATAAAATACTAAAATGAACTATTCTTTTTTGTTTTTGCTTTAATTGCCCTAGACAAATCTTATAAAAAAGTTTCCCTTTTTTCCTTTTGATTTTTATTTTCAATCTTAAAACTTTCCATTTCCAGATCTACCATATTTTCAGTGTGCTTTCAGACTTCTGGACTTACTGTAACTGCAGAGCTGTTGTCAGAAATTTTGAGAATGAAGATTGGCCTGTGATGTAGTCTCATTGGACCCAAAGAGAGGAGAGAGGCCCCACACATACACTTTTCATCTCAGACCCCTGCCCTGTTGTATATAATAATGTGAACATTCTGAAGCCTTAGACTTCACATTCAGATTACTCTACATTTTGTCTTGACAGGGCAGCAAATCATCTACCACGACGAGATCAAAGAGAGTTAATATCAGTGCAAGATGCGAACAAAACCTTTTAAGACAGAGAAAATGAAAGAGAAAATCTTTAACCAAAAATATAATGAGCGTGTGATGCATTCCCCAGTTGCTGAGAAGTACAAGCATCACTGCTTACAAAGAGACTTGGCTTTAAGCGAATCATTCAAATTTCATTTGAAGTAACAAACCTTTAAATTGTGCAGCTCACCAGCCCTTTCCACTCTTCGTTGCAAAGAATATAAAAATTAAATAAATAAACAGAAAATACAAAAGCAGAAAAATGAAAAATCAATTCATTATTCCTCTAGTGGGTCTCACTGTCTTCCTTCCATGTTGTTGGGCAAGTTATTCTTTAAATGCAAATATTCAGGCTTAAACAGGTGATAGCTAATAGGCCAGCAAAGAACCCCACAAATGCCAAAGTCATAGATCACCGCAAAGTAGCAAAGGTTTCCCAGCAGGCATTCCTGACAATAAAATTTGATTGCGAGCATCGCTCTCGTTCATTTTGTTTGTTCATTTGTTAGTTAGTTTTTTTTGCACGTCAGCACTCATTTTCAAAACAAGTCAACCTTTATCAGCGCAGCCATTTCTCTGAGCTGATTGGGATTGTTTGCTTACAGGATTGTCTTGGTTCACTAACAGCGCACACATTATTTGCGTGGTGGGTAGATCCGATTTTCCCCTGACATCTCGCCATGATTGAGCTGATAGACTATGGCGCCCGATAAATTTGTCTTTGCTCAAAGAGTGTCGGCAAAAGGTTTACACGCTCCTCATTAAAGTCTTAGCTTTCTTCCTGAGCGCGAACTTGAGAGGTAAAGCTTAGAACTGGGGAGCCATATCTGTATTGATTTAACACCTCATTGGGGGAATGACAGCTGAATCAAGATTAACGCTCCTGTTCAATATCTGCGTGGTGTGCCCATTCCTCTTCAACCCCATTAGTTGAGGGGTGATAGCCAAGCTGGCCAACAAATCTGTTTACACTGTCAAGCGCACTCAATGGCAAATGCACCAGCCGGAATGGGCCGCCTTATGAAAGCTTTTCATTTTCTCAGTGCAGCGACGTTGATGGATAACCTCCGTGCTGGGGTGTTTCTTTTTCACTATGCTCTATTGTGTGTGTATAGCCATACGTCAGAGTATTTGTGTTGCTGCACATTGGTTAATGGTCTGCTACAGTGATGGGGCCAAATGGAGCTGTGCAGGAAAGTGCTGGCAGAACTGCGAAGGGATGTCAGAAGTACCGGTACTACAGTAAAAAATGTACCGATGCCAGTCTTTACACAGACTCAGTGACAGACTGACAAGTGGCTGCTTTCGAATGCTAATATGCATCTTCACGTTGTGCATTCAAGGTAATGTAGCTGTTTGCATACATGGTAAAATGCAGTATTTGAAACTTGGTACTTGGTGGTGTAGTAATGTAAGTATAGTTGATTTCGCTTAAGTAGACATAAACAGGGGGAGAAAAAAATTGGTCAAAAGCTCCATGTATTAGGCTTGTGGTGTAAATGTAGCCCACTTACTGTTCATATATATGTATATATATTAGTGCAGTCAAACCATTAATCGCTATTAATCACATCCAAAATAAAAGTTTTTGTTCACAAAATGTATTTGTGTGTACAGTGTGTGTATATATATATATATATATATATATATATATATATATGTCTGTAT
>JAUMHR010000099.1:3672235-3686790 GCA_032361145.1 Enteromius fasciolatus | reverse complement strand
AGATTAACGGCGATATTTTTTTTATCGCGCGATAAGAGTCTCGCGTTAACGCCGATAACGGCCCACCACTAATATATATATATATATATTTTTTTTTTAGGGTTCGACCACCCTATTCTACAGAATCGAGATTCAGCTACTGAATTACAAAATGAAAAAGGTAATTGTTAAAAGTTGATCTCTCACTTTTTCCCTTGCAAGTGCAGAGAAGTCAGAATTGCAAGATGTACACTTTTTTTGTGGTGGTGGAAACAAGCTTTCCTACAAATCAGTTTTGATAATGTGGGGATGAAGACTTTTTTTTGTTTAATTAAGGAGATAAAGGGAAAAACTGGACGTACACTCTGAGCCCTTGTAGATCCCACCTGGGTTCTTGCCTGGGTGGCGGGGGCTTCTGTGACTGGGTTTGGGGAGAGTGGTTTGGGCGAGAGCACATGTTGCTGCTGAGTGCTGGGCTTTTTTGATACTGGTCCCCTCTGCATCCCAGTGCTGATCCCCCAGAGTTAACCGCACTGAGAAAATCTGACCAACACAACAATCAGAAGTTCAGGCAGAGACCGTTTTGTATGATTGTGTGTAAAGTAAAGCATCGAGACTTACCTTGGAGTGGGCTGGTCCTTGTTCACTGAGTAGCTTATATTCAGGTTGGATCTTATTGTAACGGGCTAACTCATTTACCAAACACATAGGGGTCTTCTCTTTAGGGTTTGCCATGTTAGATACTAGAGAACAACAATTAGAGATTAAATCAAGAAAGAACCATTTAAAAAAAAACTCTTCCAATCCAAGAAATTACTTTTGCTATCAGGCCATAACCAAGTCCAGATTGATTCTTTTTGTTTGTTTGGTTTTGAGAAAGTCTCATCAAACGCTCATCAATGCTGACAACAGTTCTGCTGCTTAATATTTTAATGAACATTAGGAAAAAATATTTATTTAATATTAAAATTATATTTATTTTGTACCATTATAAATATGTTTACTGATTTTTGATTAATATGCATCCTGGTTGGAAAAAAAACGAACATAAAAAAAACCCACACCAATCCCAAACTTTTGAACGGTAGCATTAATTTTTTAGCATGTTTGAGATAAAAATACCACTGTTATAATAATATTTGATAGAAAAAAAGCATTTATTTAAAATAGAAATGTTGTATTACTGTCAAATTTGATAAATGTTATGCATTCTTGCTGAATAAAAATTATAATCTCTTTCAAAAAATAAAAGTAATTTTACAGACCCCGAATTTTAAATAGTACTGTTTTTTTCACCATATCTTGAGATAAAAAGATTTTTTGTAACCATTGTTGTCATATTTTACGGCTGAATTGAAATATTGACATATTACTGAAAACTTTTAATATGACCATTCTATATGGGCCTGAGCATAATTTATATTTCAATTGTCAAGTCCTATATAATGCATCACCCACCTGTGGGGTTGCAGAAGGGCGTGGCGGAGGCGGAAGGCAGGGCAGAGTTTCGGATCGGGTGACTGGCACTCTCTGAGGGTAAAGAAGCAGTAGCACAGGGTATGCTGAACCCAGGTTGGGGCGGGGCAAGCTGTAAAGGGGCGGCACTGGGTGCAGGGTTGCCAGGCGACTGGAACTGAAGCTGTGACATTCTGATTGGCTGGTAGGAAGGTGGGTTGTTTGAATGACCAGGTATAGACTTTGCAGTCAGACAGGAAGAGAACTTCACAGAGAAGTGTTATATGAGAGAGAGAGAGAGCAACACAGTGAGGGTCTGTATAATGAAGGACGACTGCAAAGCTTTACCTGCAAGAGAGGAAAAATGTAAAAGATTGTAATTATCTCCCCTTAATGTCTTATTAAGATAATATTAAAAGCCAAGTAAACCCAAGTTGCTTTAGTCCAGTAAATTTTGTCTTGAAATATTAACAAGAATATAAAAGTTATTATTTTGTTTATTTCATAAAAATTATTAAGGAAATACTGTGTGGCACAAACTAAAGGTGGATATTTTTATACTACGAGCCTTTTACTTAAAAAATCAACTGTAAATCAAAAGACTCAAGGCAGCAAGGTTTTGATTGCTATTATTTAAAAGCCTTACCCCTATCGGTTTATGGTGTTAATGTAATAATGCCAATTGACAAAGTGGAATAAAACATCATGTTACAGTAATATGGCAACAAGCTCTTATTGGCTGACAATTCCTGGAAACCTGTTTACCAGCACGAGATCAAAAGACATTGTCCTTGCAAAAAAGTTGTGGCAAAATGAACGTCAGGCAGTGTCATTTAGATTAAACCGATTATTTTACAAATTAACATTAGCACGTACATAATTAGTATGTTCATTATTATCTGACCTACTGCACTTCGGCATGCACTGTCAACTATATATTTTTTTACATTTAAAAGAAAAAACGAACGCACTGGAAATATGAACAGAAAAATAAATATGAGCTTGTCAAGACTCCTCCTACCCTCACACAAGTATCAAAGCCAGCGATATGCACACACTAGAGCTATAAATATAAAACGCATGACATTATAAAACCAGCCCAGTTTATATATATTATGTATGTTTTTCGTGAAAAGCCGTTGTGACAATATGCAATAAAATCCACTGAGATGAATATGAATGGCTCGAGCTAACACACTAGCAGCTCGCGCATCTCCGCGAACGCCGGCTGAATAAAGCTCACCTTGGTTTATTTCTCTCCGGTTGTGATTTAATCCATGAGCTACGATGTTAAAGTGTAGTGTCTGTTCGGTTTCGTCCTGCTTTAAGGGGTTCTGGACTGGTTTAGTATGAAAATACGGGGAAGAGGTAGAGAGAGTGAGTGTAGACAGGGCAAACACTAAAGAGAATAGCCCGATATTTTCCGCCCCTGCCAGGAAATGACATCACACCGGTCATTTGTGGGCTAAAAATGATGAAAAAATTAGTTTTTAATAATTGTTTCTTACTTTAAATTACAATTCAGCTTTCTAATTAGTCGTATTCAAACGTAATCTGTATCTGCAGAGGTTTGTGGTATGGTTAGGCGGGCCTTATGTTACAGTGGTGTGGTGGGTGGAGGGGCTGGTAACCCAATCCTCTCACAAACATGTTTTGGACATACTTGAAGCACACTTTATCCATTTGAAATGCTGTTTATTGGTGAAATTGAAACAATTTTGTCATATTTAATGCAACCGTGTTCAAGCATTTCTCACAGGCATTTTTTTTGCAGGTACACCATGAAAAAATAACAAATTACATTATCATTAAAATAAAGAGGAACGCAGCTTATTTTGCCTCAGTATATATATATATAAAAAAAGAAAATATATTTATACAACGCTACTGTGTTCTTCTACAATTTTTGAAGCCTTTTTTGTAAAGAGTGGCCATAGCCAGAGAACTTTGTGAGGATTGGTGATGTTTTCAGCAATACAAAAATGATGTGGTTGAACATCATAAAAGCACCCAAAACTCATTTAAAGTAACAGTCAAAGTGACATATTTCAAATCCATGTCAGTAGTTATAAATTGATGCATGAGTGACTTAATTCCAGTGAGTCAAATGTACCTAAACGTGACTAAAACCTTTATTTCTCTCAAACACACAACTAGGAGATTATTGCTGAAGCATTTACAACGGTACATAATACTTTATCACATTGTGATAGGAAAGATTTGGTAGGAGAAGGCTTGCATAAATTAGAGTCCTGAGAGCTGGGGATAAAATAAAGGTTTAAAGGTTGTACGCCTGTCGGATATTGAGCGTGTCTTTCATCATCAGGTCTCGAAGTCGCCATAATGCATCGGCCATCGTGGTGTGAGCGCCCTTGCTTTTCAGCCAGTGAGTAGGGAGACGGCTCTCCTGCTCCCTGGTGAGCCGACAGTCTTTTCTTTGTGCTGAAGGAATGGAAATTAGAAAAGAAAACCTTTTTAAAACATGCATCAATTAGGACAAGGCCACTAAAACTAAGCCGCAAAAACGGGTCATTCAGAGATGTTTTGGCTGTAAAATCAGAGAAGTCATTAACATATGGAAGACTTAATGGTCCAGGCATTTTTATGAAAATCATATTTAAAATTATGAATGTTTTTAGTGTGAGACAACGTGTTTGTATGTGTGCATATATATTATACATATGTATAAGCACTGTCACATGACAATAGCGATTAATCACAAATATGCTCTGTATCTTTTTTTCATTTTTTGTGTAGCATTATAAATTATAATTTTTTACAATATATTGTTTTATAAGGAAATATCATAAAACACTTGCTTTAACAACAAGAAAAGTGTTCCAATTTAGTATGTGCTACTTTAGTATACGCTAATTCTTAATTAAGGTTGCATTTATTTGATCAAACATATAGCAAAAACAGTGATACTGTGAAATATTATAGCAATTTAAAATTGTTCAAAATAAATAGCACTTTTTACTTTAGCACAATTACTTTAGTATTCAGTGTCACATGATCCTTCAGAAATCATTCTAATATGGTGATTGAGCTCATAAAAAATGTCTTTAATCAATGTTGAAAACAGCTGTCCTGTTTAATATTTTGATAAAAAACCATGAAACATTCAAAAGAGCAGCATTCATTTGAAACCGAAATCTTAAATATTCTTATAAAGAAATCCTCATCTTCTTATATACGTCTTCACTGTCACTTTTGATCAGTCTAGTGCATACTTGCTAAATTAAAGTATTCTTTTTGGAAATTAAGATAAACCTAACTGACCTCAAACTTCTGAACCTTAGTGGAACTGTATATAGCATGCAACAACTATTTTTCGATTTGCATGCAAATCATCTTTACCCTTAAGGCTCTGGTCCCACTTGCTAATAGTGGAGGATTCAGCACTGAGGCCCTCGATGTACTTCAAATAAGCTTCTGAATGCAGAAGACGCTGAGGTTTTGGAGGCGGGGCCACAAAAATAGGCGGGGCTGGCAGCTGCTGGCCTGGTTGACCTTGACCTGGATATGGTGGAGGAGCTTGTTGTCCTGGCCCATAGCCACCCATCTGAGAGAACAAAGTAAAGAGAGATGACAATCTGCATCTGCTTAATTGTCGAAACTGAAAGCTGCATGAACATGTTCTTCACCTGCATGCCATAATGGTTTCCAGGACCAGGACTTCCAGCCATGCCATTAATTCCTGGGCCCATAACACCTGAGTAAGAAAGCGAAAATAGTTTAATTCTAAATCTAACTCCAACAGATAAAGTTGAAATAAAGTAGACTGATTGAATAAATAAATATTGTTTAGATAAATGCTTATAACTTTGACCCCGAGCAAGTGGTGTTTTTATAAAACAATGATTCAGTGAAGTCAGTCAGTGGTGAAGTGAAGGATGTGTAGAAAATAGAATAAGAAAGTGTGAATTAAGATATCGAGGGAAAAAAGCATGTTAGTGGTGTTGTGTGAATATTCCCACCCTATGAATTAGATAGAACTAAAATGAGACCATGCAGAAATACAGATATTGTCTAGTTATAAAAAACATTTCTTCATTCACTAAAACAATATACAAACAATCAGCTGTGTTTCAAAACCATATAAGCTGCCTTGCTGTCCTGGCAGCTCACTAGTTTTTGGAACAAAGCCATTATTTCAAACCGAAAGAGAGAGAGGGAGAAAAAAAAACAGTTATTTTAAAAAATTTCAATTGGAGCTGGTCAGAAGATCTTCAGGTGGGGTTTCTGTCTAATTGGGGTGCTTCTTACCCGGATGGGGCATACCAGGGTACCCGGCCATGCCTGGCAGTAGGTAGTGCTGGGGAGGCAGCTGGGGCACCCCCATTGGATGAGGTGGTGTGCCACCCATGCCCATCATGCCCTCAGAAGGACCCTGCATAGGCATGTAGGGCGGGCCATAATTTCCCATCATGCCTTGGGTGAGGAGGAGATAGCACAAAAAGATCCATGCATTGATGTCATGCAGTTATCTAACAAGTCATGCAACTACAAAATAACAGTGATATAAATGTCTAAGAAAAGTGTGAATTTTTAAATGTGGTTAATCCAGGCATGTATATAAAAAAAAAAAGAGCTCTACATATTAACAGGTTAATAAAAAAGGTTCTCATGCAAAAAGAAAAGTGCAAACGTAAAATAAAGACTGTGGCAATATTCAAAAACACAAGACCAAAAAGTTTGCATACAAACAAAAGACATTTAGTAAAATGAACTGAAAAAAAATCACTAATGGGGCACACTTTTGGTATGGGGAAGATAGAGACATGATTGATGAGTTGAGGTTTTAGATGGTTTAAATAGATGAGAACTGTCGGAGGGTGCCCGGATGCTGCATCTGTCTCTTTCAGCAAAAATGGGGGCGATTTGGCGTTACCTGGCACAGGTGGCATGGCCTGGTTTAGCATCCCCATAGCGCTTGGGGGAGGTACCACCCCCATCATTGAGCCGACTGGGGTACCTGCTCTTGGGGAAGCCTGCTGCTGCTGCTGCTGCTGTTGCTGCTGAAGGACCCTCTCCCGTTCCTGCTGCTCTACCAGTTTAGCTGCCCGTTCTGTGAAAACATTGACAACTCAATTGAGGCTCTTCGGCATGTGGTTGAGTAACACTGTGAATAAGAAAAACAGTTTCTATACAGAAATATCTACAAAGCATCATGTTGTGCATGGAGGAAAACAAATCCTGGTTACCATTGTTATTCCTTTCTATGTCTATTTTTAATGCATCCTTTATCTTGTGACTGATTTGCCAGTATTCATAGCAGTGTCTTGTAAAACAGGTTTTGCTTTTTTGAGATCTGAATAGATATTTAAATATCTAAATATTCTTAAATGGATTATTTCACCTTAAAATTAATATTTGCTAAAAAATATACTCGGGCCAACTTCAGCAACAGATGCCTTGAGGTTGAGTTCAAACACTTGATCATCACAGTACATCACAGTAATCAACAACAAATTAATTACTGTCTTGTGAAGTGAAAAACTGCGCACAAATAATAAATCCCATCAAGGCTTTTTAATTCAAAGCATCAATCCAGCCAAAATACAGTGTTTCCTTCAGTGAAAGAGTACATCCCCTATTTTCCTCTCATGTCAGAATCCACCAACATATTTGCTTAGAATCATTTTGGGCTGTTTTCATTTAAACGGCGCTTGACCTGTACGAGAAAGCAATTTTACAGATGGTTTGAAGTTAAAAACATCTTAAAGGTGCTCTATGCGATGTTGCAGGATTTTAGCTCGATTTTATTTTTATCTCAAACCGTATGCATCACCCCTTGATCGTCTTCCTGTCTGCTGGGAATACACTGGGAAAAAACCCGCTCTCGAAAGACAACACAGAGGCTGCAATACCGAAAGAAACATTTTGGGCACCACAACAAAAACAAACTTAGGCCAAACAACTGGCAAGAAGAGGTGGGGTTTAACGCGCACTAAACCCCACCTCTTCTTGCTGATTGGTTGGCCGAAGTTTGTTTGCGTGCGTTAAACCCCACCTCTTCTTATAATCATGCTACTTTTCATTTCAAAATGTGTCAATTGATGGAGTGGACTGAAGTGGTATGGATTACTGCGAATTTTTCATCAGCTGTTTGAACCCTCATTCTGGTGGCACACATTCACTGCAGATAAGTGATGTAATACTACATTTCTCCAAATCTGTTCCAATGAAGAAACAATCTCACCAACATCTTGGATCAGGTGAGGTGATCTAAAGTAATTAGGACTGGAGAAACTTCTCAGGAAGGGTTGAGAACATACCTTCATATTCCGCTTTCTTAGAAGCTTCCAGGTTCCTCCATTCAGTGCCAACCAGTCGGCTTAGCTCTCCAAATGAGAAATCAGGGTGACGAGCCTTAATAATAGCCCTCACTTCACTGCTAAACAGGATGTAGCCACTCATGTTGATCTTACGCTTGGCTCCTTCCTTTTTGGACATACCCTTAATCTTTGGCGTGGACTGTGAATAGCAAAGTTAATAACAGTTAATCGACTTAAAATTAGACAGTTGAAAACTAGTTATATTCAATACGCAATCATATATAACTATCAGAAAGTGATCGATTTCTGATAGCAATAACCATGTTTAATATATACTTGTTTTATTTTCATAATTGGAAAAAGATAAATGTCTGAATATTCTTGTGCATGTAAAACTGGACAGAGTAGGTAATGATTGATTTCTTGGGAAACTGGGGTACCTGTGGTGGAGTGTAAGGCATATCCATGTCACTTGTTGTAGATGCCTGACTGGGTGGCATTGAGGGCGTCGCTGCTGCTTCATCATCATCTTCGTCCAAGTCATCCATATCTTCATCCAGATCTTCCATGTCTGCAAACTTAGCCTCTAGCTCCTCAATCTTCTTATCCAGCAGGGGTGATGGCGCCTTCTGGGGCACGATGGGTTTTCTGAAAATGAAATTATAGCATCAGTCACTAAACCCATTCAAGCATTTCTAGGCTTAGTTTGAAGTCTGGCACATTTATTATTAATAAAAGCAGTACGACTCTGGCTGTAACACATATCGTTCTCTTAAAGCAAGGTAGGAAAGTAAAAAGCACCTAAAGTAGAAGACCTCGTCATCAACGACTTTGGCTGAGAGGGAGAAGCGTTTCAAGGCTTTAAACTTTTTCATCTGCTTCTCACTCTCAATGTAGCGACTTTCAAACAGGAGAATGTCTTCTTCTGGACATTCAGTTGGTCTGCAGGACAAGAAGTCCTTAAACGAGGAGACAACACATTTCCCTGTGAAAAGAAGAAGAAAGACTTAAAATATGGTTCATAGTAAGTTTTCCAAACAGAGACAGTTTTTTTTTTTTGTCCCAAATACAACCGTAGAAGAGAACAGAGGAATTAAAATGAAAATGTTCAAGCACTTAATCAGCTGTATAAATCCCATTTGTGGGAATGCACAGTCTTAGAAGTTTCAACATGATACATTTGCTACTGGATCTGCAATAATTTATTTCACTTGGCTGCTTTTCGTTCTTACAAGAGCCAAGCACTGATTCAATTATGCATTTAAGGTTCTGAGGTGGCTAGTTTTATACTATAAAATCACTGCAGACTTCCCCAAGAAATAGGTCTTAATTGTATTTCACCGTCTTTGTGAAATGAAAAGTCTCGGAGTATGTTAATGATCCCCAAAGGCACCATGTGCATTTGACATAAATGGTTGGCAAAACTTCTTTATCACAGCTTGAACACCCACGGTTTGGTTGGATGTGGGTTGTTGATGGAAAGGAAGTTTATATGAAACTAGGATTTTATTACAATGAATCCATTCACTCAGTTCCCATACCTAAGATGCAGGTCATAGGACATGTCTCCTCTAGGTTGCTGAGGAACACCTCCCGTTTGTAGAACATCTTTGTTGGCTCATGTTCTGTTTCTTCAGGGTGAATAAAGATGGGTCCAAAGAAGAATGCTGTTCCATCCCGCAACCACATCTTCTCAATTCTGTCCATATTAACCATAATAACTCATAATTATATTACTATCAACAGTGTACTTTTACAATTAGTTATAAGGGTAAAATAAGCATGATTTGGCCCACCTGCCAACTCGTGGTCGCACCAGCCCGTGGGAGCGTATGTAGACACAGTCGCCCAGTTTTAGCCACATGTCATTGTAGTGGAGCTGTTCATAGTACTGAAATCCTGGCTCCCCATTGGCCACTTCAACTGGAACATCTTCTCGCTCCTGTAATGAGAACAAGAGTGTATTACATATTTGAATAATTTAAGAAAAAAAAAAAAAAAAAAAAGAGTGTACTCAAAATCCATAATTTCCTTCATACCTTCTCTACAAAGCCACCACTCTCCCCATCTGGAAGATCAGCCGCTTTGTCTTTTGCACTAACAAACATGGAGACAACTCTGACTACAGGTAACTGAACCTCTCGGGAGACTAGTTTGACAGAGCTTGGTGGCATGGACCATATTTTGATCTTCTTGAAGGTTTTGGTCCTGGCAGTGTAGCGGGATTCACAGACATAGACGTCTTCAGGTCTGAAGCCTTCTGGTTGCAACTTAAAATACTCCTAAAACAACAATCCCAAGAGAATAAAAAGCAACATTCTACAAGTCATAAATCATTAATTTTTCTTTAATTGAAACACATAGCCTCTCATGGATTATGGCTTTATTTTGCGAACTCTTGGTCATATAAATTTCTCATTTAAACATATTTGCCTCATGTAACTAATACTCACCTTTACAAACAACACAGCACATTTTCCCAAGATTTTGCTGAAAGGTACCCGGTTATAGTAGTCGCTCTTAAACACCTCCTTCTCCAAAAACTTGCGAGTTGCCAAATGGAAAGTTTCCCCTGGACGATAAAACCAACATCCATACATCCACTGCTCACCTGCAATCAACAAATCACATCCAACTGTTAGTACACAAATAGACAATTGAAATATTAAAAAAACAATATGATTTGTTAATAATAAAAAAACAATAGAGAATTAAGCAACAGCAATAAAGAAAATGTGCACACCAGCTTCGTCCTTCCAGAGTTTCTCAATGCAGACAATGTGAGGTTGCAAATTTGCTTCTGAAGGCTGAACATACACACAATCTCCGACACTGTAGGTGTTGTTCTCAAAGTTGCAGTCCTGACTATATGAGCTTTGAGGACCTGATGGCCACTGGCTTCCTGCAGCACCCTCTGCTTTGTCCTCTTCTGGAAGAGCTATTAATCATAAAAGCAAAGTGCACATTATTACACTTCTATAATAGACAGTCTTTATAGCAGCAAGACTTTAAAGGGTATCTCAAGGTGTTATATAACTTCAAAAACGCTAGAAGCAACAGCAAAGCAATTTCTGAAAACATCAAGAGCAAAGAACCTTTTTTGTCTTCTTCCCGTTTCAACCGGTCTTCCTCAATTTCTTGGGGCAGTTTCTCTCGCTTCTCTTGATCTATGTCAGAATGCAGATGTTTGGATGTGTAGCTCAGCGCTGGGGTCAGCAAGATTTCACCATTCTTGCACAGTTCGTCACGGATCTTCACAAAGAAATGCTGCAACTCCACAGAATCCTCAAAGATCTCAGAATCAGTCCTGAAAATGCACAACAGCTGTAATGAATTCTCAGATGACTCTAGCATCAAACTGTGTTTAAGTTAAGACTTAAAGCAAAAGATTTTCTCCTCATTCACTCACTCTCATGACTTTCCAAAATCTGTTAAAAAAAATTTTTAAAACACCGGCACACAGAACAAGTTATAAGGAGTCATTTTCATTGGCTCAGCACAATTCCTGTTCATTTTATAAAAAGTGGCATGTTTTAAATTTCCAGTTTATTTAATGGTAACAAGAATAGCTCATTTTCAAACTCTCCCCTGCTGCTAACCTGTTGAGTCGTCTTGCTTTCTCCAGCACCTCAAACACATGCTCCTGGAACACATCCAGTCTCCGATAGCGGCCATGATCCACATTATTCCGAATAATATCCAAAGTGAGGGGCGGGTCCTCTGGATTTGTGGGATCGATAGCGGGAACCTCTGCCAAAGAGTCACTATAGCAGCGGCCTTCGTCATCCTGGTGGCCCATCATCGAAACAAAGAGGTTCCTGATGAGCTCACGTACAAGAGAGGCAACCGACAAACCACCCAGTCCTCCTTCAACTCCCTCCTCTTCATCCTCAATTTGTCGACGAGCTTCCAGGAAGGCTCGATGGAGCAGAAGTGCATCTCGGTATATCAGAGACTCTGGCTCGTTGTAGGTGCAGGCGTTGTTGAACATAAGGATGAAATCTTCTGCTAACGAGTCAACATCTTGATAGCGTCCCTGTATCATGTAGCTGCGTATACGTTCCATGTCAATAGGACGCTTTATGGCAGCATAATAGTCAGGCAGCTCAGAGCGTGACGGAAGACGCAGGAAAACGGTGCTGAGACGACGGCCACGATTGTCTGTGAAGTTGCGCACTGCTTCATAGAGATCAGTGAGCTTCTGCTGGAGTGGGGTGGTCTGGGTGCGGGCCTTTTTAGGGGAGGCAGCAACTCCACTACGGCCTATAAAAAAGAAAGAAATTGATTAAAAAAAAAATGTTAATATTAAATGTTTCTTTATTAGTGCATTAAAGTGTTGAATTAAACAAAACAAACAAACAAACAAAAAAACATACGAAGCTTGAGTTTGGGAGAGCCCATGTCATCTTCCTCAGGTGGAGGGCCAAGTTCCTTCTGTTTATCCTTAACTATCTTCTCCAAGATGTTTGCATCATTATAAACCTGCAGATAAAAATAAAATTAAATAGTAAGCAGAAATTTCAAATTAGATTCTTCCAATTAAGTCTACTGAATTTTAGACACATTACTCAGGTTTGAACCCAACACACAGCAGTGTATTACAATATAGCCTTCAGCTTGAGTAAAGTAATGATGCTCACCTGAGATCCTTCCTCATTATAGTGGCGCGCATTGCGAAACATAAGCTTTATGTCATCCATAAGTGCTTCCTCATTGTTATAACGCTCAGTCCGGATATTGTTCTCGATTGTACGCATGTCCATTGGATCTTGGATGATCTGGTAATAGTCTGGGTAATCCTTCTTAGAAGGCTTCACCATGAAGAGATCACAGAGACGACGTCCAGTGCCTGCCTCGCGTGCCTCAGTCACTGCAGCATACAGCATCTTCATTCGGTTTTTCTTGGTGTTCTTCTTGTGGCTTTAAGGACCAGATGATGGCAGCAATACAAAAAAAGAATGTTAAAATGTACTACCGTCTGCAAATAATGCGATGAAAAATTATTACGTCACAATTAAAAATTACCTTTTCCTTTTACTACTTCCCATGTCAGAATTTGCAGTAGAGACATCTCTTTCATCTTCATCTTGAAGCTCTCTTTTCTTTTGCTAGAACACAAATTCAAGCAAAAAAAAAAACACTTTCTCATTTCCCTGAAACATTAGGATAATCCTGCAATGGGTTTCTCGCTAGGTTTTGGACTGACCTGCATTATTTGCTGTAACCTCTGAGCACGTTTGTATATGGTGGAGTTGGGCATGTTGTAGCGCTTGGCATTCTCAAACATTACCGTGAGGTCAGCCTCAATCTGCTCGACTCCTTCATAATCCCCATTCTTCATTTTATCCCTATAAAGAATAGAAATTATGAAAAGAGTGTGTCAATGATAACTGTTCCAAACATCATGATTCACGTCAGCAGATATATCATGTGGGTTATCCACACCTGATCTGTTGCAGGGAGATGGGGTTTTTGATCTGATGGTAGTAGTCTGGGTATTCTTTTCGAGTGGGCAGCTGAAGGAAAGGTTCAGCAAGAAGCAGCCCCTGAACGCTTCGAGCTCCTCGCACTGACTGGTACAACAACAAGATCGGGTCACTTGCACTGAGACCGCAATCTGCCTCCGATTCTCCAGTGTCATAACGTACAGTACCTGAGACAAAGTATAAGGACAGACAATGGTACAATCCTTTAGATATATTAAACTGCAGACCTTGCAAATGTATTTTTGAATAAGAGTGTTGGCAGAATCTCTCAAATGGATTGCTATAGAATAATCTTGACAAAGGGAACTGTGTATATGCACCTGTCAGAATAGAGTCTTCATCACTTTCGGATCCAGCCTGAAGAGCCATAGTGATGGCAGACAGCCGGTCACCCTGAGCAGACCTCCGATTTCTAGCAAAGCACAGCATGTTTTAGACTAAAAGATGCATTTTTAAAGCAACCAGTTCAGGAAAAGAAGAAATACCTGATGCGGAGGCTAGATTTAGTGGGTTCAGCCTGCTCAATCTCAGTCTTTCTCTGGGCAAATACCTTCTTAATTGTGTTTGCATCCTTTACGAAGACAGAAATGTGTTTAGATTGTATACAAACTGTTCAAAGTTTAGGATGAATAGACAACAAGGGTATAAAGTGCACAAACCTTGAAAACCTGTGACCCTGGCTCATTGTACGTTTTGGCATTTTTTGTCAAAAGATCAACATCCTTGGCCATGGCACTGATGGATTTGTAATGTCCTGCCTAAAAACAGAACAAATTATTACTATTATTTACCTTGTTTTGCAACACAACAAGTATAGCATTTAATTTTTGATGCGAGAGATTCCTGACTCATTGGGTAAGAAACTAAAAGTGAAATAAACTATAAAACTATTTGCGCTACAAATGTTCCTAATTATGATAATACATATGCTAATATAATACATGCTAACAGCTTGCAATATCAAGCAGCACAATGGACTGTTTTTGTACAGCTAAAATAAATCAATGAATGCACCTGACACTGGAAGCCTTGCACAAACAAGTTATAATTATTAATAAACTCGTGCTAAGTAGGGCTGGGCGATATGGCAAAAAAAGTGATCACGATTTTTTTTCCCATATTGAACGATGTCGATTTTTAATCACGATTTTTTTTTATCAGAATTCCCTTTTGGAATAAAATAGATTTTTTTTTTATTTTTTATTAACAAATAAAGCAAATAGCATGTTTTAACAAGAGCCATATAGAAAATGCCACAACAAACAAATAGCTTTGCCTTGTGATTACGCAATGACGTCATCATGCAAAGTAATATGATAATAAGAACCTATTTATTGTGCATCTGGATGTAATG
>JAUMHR010000099.1:3645955-3671516 GCA_032361145.1 Enteromius fasciolatus | reverse complement strand
TGCTGTGGGGGTGTTTTTCAGCTGCAGGGACAGGACGACTGGTTGCAATCGAGGGAAAGATGAATGCGGCCAAGTACTTTCTATACCCACTGTATGTATATATATATTTGTCACATAAAAAATACATGTACTTCAAGTATAACTGTATCTTATTTCATTTTTATTATAAGTGACTGCATTTCCATTAATTAAGGTACAGTTAAATATTGTGACATGAAATACTGTTTTATTATAAAATAATATTTATCAATATTGAAACCTATGTTGTTTTGTCTGTCAGCTTGGATGAGTTTTTTCTGAGCATGTTGCAAAGCGCCATTAGTAAAGCAATTTTTTACTTTTTAGATGATGTAGTATACTAAAATTAACATTATGCAATAGCCTTTGCTTTAGATGAATGATTATGATTCCTTAAGTTAAAATACAGTACAACAGTAGGTTTTGTACAGTAAAATCCACCTGTACTTCTTGCATTAGTGCCCCATGGTGGTTTCGGATTAATAGAAGACATGAAATTCTCTCGTACAATAGATGGTGTTCTGTGCTATCTGTCAATTTTATTTCAAAGACAATACAACGAGAAACTCCCGAAGTGAAGTTTCAAGCTTCCTGTGACAAACTTCTAGCTCAATCGATAACACCAGCTGACTCAAACCTGAACAATAGAACACGTCTCATGAAAGGAGATACAGAGAGAGAGAACATAATCTTTGAAAAGTTCCTTGCAAAAATTGGAGGGTAACTCCATTTAATTATCTTCGCAGCTTCTCTTGTATGACAGCGGCAGTTATTGCTGCGCAGCTCTTACAGAAAATGAAGTGTTATGTGTATCCGCTTTACTATGATTAATGAAAACCTCACATAAAGGGAACAATAGTGTCTAGCCAGCTTGCAAAAGGAGACTGTATACAAAAGACTCACTAAGGGAGTGAAACACACACACACACGCTGCCAGACGGACGAGTGAAGTGCACTGGCCATCTTACCTCCCAAGTGATGACTAACTCTGATCGACTGCCACCTCCTCCGCTCACGTTGGCTGGGGTGACCTTGGGAACTGAAGGAAAGAAAAGATTTCCTCAGTCCAGCTCACGTCTGACCATTTAAGACTTCCATTCTTTTATAGGATTTGAGAGCTCAACAAATATAAAATATAAAATTATTTATTGTTTACATTGAAATCCAAATGCAACATAAGAAACATCTATCAAAAACAGTATATTTATTTATGTATTACCAGGAAAAGTATATAACTTCACATTTATTCCTTTTTCTAAATTTTAAAAACCTTTTTTTCCCTTTTACAGTTCACTTAAACGGCCCTGAATTAAAGAAATAAATTTTTTAAAGTACAAATACTCCATTTAGCCTTTTATGAATTTATGTGAGGCTATAAAACTGCATGCATAACTACATTTTTACATTTCTGAAGAAATTTGAGCGGCGTTTGCTCATGCAAAATGAGCCGCCAGGATGTTTAAGCATTGCATGATATTGCTGTTTGGTTGCTGAAGTGCTTTTTAGCTTTTTGCTAAGCACTGAAAAAAGCTTAAGTAACGGAAGATAGTGCATCACACCACAGGATGCTAATTGAAAGAACCACATGCAGACTAACGTGACAGCAGCACTCACCTGTTTCTTTCGTCCTGGCTTTCTTGGAGGGTTTGCTGGGCTCTCCTGTGCCCACTGTGTTGCTTGCCAACACTCTGAACTCATACTCCACCCAGGGGTTAAGCTCGATGACTGTAGCAGTCAGATGCGAGCCCCCGACCACCTCCGGCACTGGAGCAAAACAAAACACACACATACTGTGAGACGAGCCCCCTCGCGAGCCGGCACAGGCCCCCTGCATGCTCACACAAACACCACGCACAGCGCACATCTCTCCGGCTTGGGGAGATAATAGGCTCCGTAGGTAAGAAGGAAAAAACGGCCTTATCGACAGGTGCTGTGAAAGCAGAGATAAAAATAACACCCTACAGTTCAAATTATAAAGTACAATCAAGAGCAAAGAGGTCAAGAGATACAATGCGGCTTAATGTTTTCTATATTGTTGTGTTACATTGCATTATGTCACTGTATATGGTGTAGGCTTCATACGCAAGACTACTATAATCAATTAAAATAAATGAGAACACTGATACTACATCACAGGTTTATGGTCAGTAATTTTTCTTAAAGGAATTCATTTTTTTAATCCAGCAAGGATGCCTCAATTTAAAAAAGTTTTTTTTTTATTAGTAATTTTAAATTAATATATTGTTTTAATTTTTTTAATAGAACACTGTTATTTTAAATAGTAACATTATTTCACAATATATTCACAATAATGTATATGTATTTATCAAATAATTGTAATCTAGGTTAATATAAAAATATGTATTATTTAAAATTAATATTTAGGAAATTGGTATTTTATATTAATATTAGTGCGGTTAAATGATTAATTGCAATTAATCGCATCCAAAATATTTTCTTTGTATATTTATTATGTATATATAAATACACACACATCCAGTATATATTTTTAAAATATTTAAATTTAATTACACACACACACACACACACACACATATATATATATATATATATATATATATATATATATATATAGAAACAGTTTATTTAGCTTGATGTCCCATGGACACCCTTCAACTTTATGGTATGGAAAAGAGCAGCCTGAACATTTTGCTAAAGATCTTTGGATTCTCTATTTTAAGCAAAAGTGAACGCAAACAACATGTAGAAAAAAACAAACAAACGCAATTTAGCAAGGCATAAAAAGCAAAACAAACAAAATCACAAGATCTTACAGTGTAATAGGAGAGAAAAAAAACGGGGAAGAAAAAAGGATCTATGCAGCAAATGTTTTGATCAGTGAAGGCTGGTTAGAAGCCCCACCTGTGCTAACAGCTTGCCAGCCGAGGGAGAAAGGGGTTCTAGCCTGGATGGTGTAGGCAGTAATTGGACTGTGATTATCAGGACCAGGCCTCCAGGAGAGAGTGGCAGTGGTATCTGTGATTTCTTCCACATGGATGCTGGTAGGGGGGCCGGGGGGACCTGAGACAGAAGACAGCCATGCAAACCAGAAACACACACGTTGTCACGCTGCATATAAACGGCCGCCTAAAGCACAGCAGTGCAGCTGGTTAACTCTGAGCTACATGTTTTTACTGACTTAAATACTCTAATTAGATTATGTCTCATTTTTTATGGGTAATTTTTGCTAAAGCGGGAAAACCAGGACATCTTTCCTCCATTTGGTAAATACTTACAATGCTTTAAGGGCTTGTTTAACAGTCTGTAACACTGTATCCAGTTCGTTTTTATGATCGACATTTAATATTCAATAGTCACAGTGTGCAAAAGATTATGTCTGTGGATATAAGATGCGATACAATGTATGGGTTTTATAGCATTTTTACCTCTGACAATCAGGTCGGTCGCGATGGAGCTGCTGTCCACCTTGGTCTGTACTGCACAAGTGTACTTCCCAGCATGCCTCAACTGAATGTTCCGGATCATGATGTCACCTGCCGAGTGCTGCTAAAAGAGAAAGATCAAAGTCATGGTAAGGATTCACAGTTCGGGTAAAGGAAGGAAATGTATTTTAAAATATTAAAGCCACATTTATTTTATTAAGTACAGCAAGAACAATTTAAAGTTTTCTTAATTTTAATGTTTTAAAATGTAATTTATTCCATTGATGGCAAAGCTGAATTTTCAGCATCATTGCTCCGGTTTTAGTGTCACACGATCCTTCAGAAATCATCCAATATTTTTATAAATAAATAAAATGTTCACTCTTTGTTATATTGCAGTCATTTGCTAAAATCATTAAAGTTCATCTTTTTTCCTCATTAATGTACACATAGCACCCCATATTGACAGAAAAACACTGACAGAATTGTTGACATTTTTGCAGATTTATTAAAAAGGTGAGAGAGGTGAGAGAGGTAAAGAAGAACCCAAATATCACTGTAGCTGAGCTCCAGAGATGCTGTCGGGAGCTGGGAGAAAGTTGTAGAAAGTCAACCATCACTGCAGCCCTCCACCAGTCGGGGTTTTATGGCAGAGTGTCCCGACGGAAGCCTCTCCTCAGTGCAAAACACATGAAAGCCTGCATGGAGTTTGCTAAAAAAACACCTGAAGGACTCCAGAGATGGTGAGAAATAAGATTCTCTGGTCTGATGAGACCAAGATAGAAGTTTTTGGCCTTAATTCTAAACGGTATGTGTGGAGAAAACAGGCACTGCTCATCACCTGTCCAATACAGTCCCAACAGTGAAGCATGGTGACAAAACATAACTAATAATAACGAAGGAGTGGCTTCACGACAACTCTGTGACTGTTGTTGAATGGCCCAGCCAGAGCCCTGACTTAAACCCAATTGAGCATCTCTGGAGAGAGCTAAAAATGGCTGTAAACCAACGTTTACCATCCAACCTTACAGAACTGTAGAGGATCTGTGAGGAATAGCAGAGGATCCTCAAATCCAGGTGTGAAAAACTTGTCGCATCTTTCCCAAAAACACTCATGGCTGTATTCGATCAAAAGGGTGCTTCTACTAAATACTGAGCAAAGGGTCTGAATACTTAGGACCACGTGATATTTCATTTTTTCTTTTTTAATAAAACTGCAAAAATGTCAACAATTGACATTCGACGACGAATATGTGGAATTAATAACTTTAAAAATCCTTTTCCAGGGTATATTCTTTCCGCACATTCTTCACTGAAAGTGTGAAGTATGCTATTAAGATGCACCACTCATATTAAATCACAGTAATCATGTTAAATAATATACGAGTGGTGGTTTTCGCTCTTAAAATAGAGCACTTTCATCTAGAACGTTCTCCATCGCTTGTTTCTTTGGCACCAGGGCCCCGATAGATGACATGATGAACTAGATGACGAGAATCAGCCCCTCACCCACAAAAAAGGGAAGGAAATCATGAACTTTTAATGAAAAGAAAAGAAAGGCATGTGACTGTACAAGTGCAGTAATTCTTGAGGAGCCTAATTATACTCTAGATTAATACAGAATGGGTTGTCAGTGGCTGCACATATAATTGGAATATCTTTTATAAATTCACAAACTCAAAACTGTGGAATTTAATGAAAGGATTATTTTTTTCCCCTCAAGAATTCAGTTGAAAGGACTCGATATGAATACCTTAAGTATAATATATGACCAATTACAGTTTCTATAAATTTCTATATATGAATGTAAAGTGAATACTGAATGAGGGCCTAGCTAACAGACACTGCATTAGTTTGTAGAATTTTAAAAGAGTAAAAACAACCAATTAAAAACAAACTATGGCTTTGTTTAGTAATCTAAGATTTTATGTTACTTTATTTTATTCTGCATAAGGGTTGTCGTATTTTAGGGTCAATATCATGATGACATCACATGACCAGCCAAAAACTATTCACTTTTTCTTGGTAATCCCAGAATTACTTTAGTATGTGGTATAAATGCATTGAAAAGGAGATTTGTAATAATTTTCTTCTTACTCCGCCAACTTTTTCAAAGTATCCTCCATGACTGCCGAAGTGGATGAGCTGCTCATTGAAAAACCAGGTGAACTTGAGCTCCAGCGAGGGATCGTAGGACACCTGGCAGGGAAGAATGATGCTCTCACCGACGGTCACGTCCAGTGTGTTGGGAGCAGTTGTAATGATCGTTGGCTCTGGAAAACAATATCTTTATGGTTACACATGAAAAGATTTCAAAAAGCCACTATCCTACAACGTTTAGGGTCAGTAAGATTTTTTTAGAAATAAAGGTAACACTTTACAATAAAGTTAATTAGTTAACATTGGTTAACAACATTAGTAAACCTGAACTAAGAATGAACCATACTTCTAGAGCATTTATTAATCTTACTATTAGTTTCAGCATTTATTAACAAATATTAATAAATATAGTGTAATAAATAAACTATTCATTATTTTTTCATGTTAGTTACTACATTAACTAATATTAATAAATGACACCTTGTTGTAAAGTGTTACCAAAATTAATAATTGTGTATAGCAAGAATATATTTAATTGATTCAGAAGGGACTGTAAAGACAATTATAATGTTCTATTTCTATTTCAAATATTTCAAATATGTAGATGTTGTCGATGTAGGTGTTTTTCTTATCATAAAATCCTAAAAATATTAAGCAGCACAACTGTTTCAGCATTGATAATAAATAGTACTGTCAAACGATTAATACCATCCAAAACTTATGTTTTTTCTTACATAATAACAAAGTGTACTGTTTATATTTTTTATGTATATATACATACACACCTGCATGTACTGTATATATTTTAAAAAGTGTTTATATATGAAACATAATTATATATAATATAAATTATCTGAATATAAATATATATATATGTAAATATATGCAAATATATTCAAAATATACACTGTATCTGTGTGTATTTATATATATATACATAATTAATATATGTCAACAACAACTTATTTTGGATGTGATTAATCATTTGACAGTGCAAAAAAAAAATGTTGCTTGACGAAGACATCATTATAGGCATCATTATATTAGAACGATTTCTGGAAGATAATCTGACCCTGAGGCCTGCCGTAATGATGCTGAAAAACAATTATATTTTCAAATATATTAAAAATACAAAACGGTTGCTTTAAAATGTTTCAATATTTGGTGAAAACAAGAGATTTCTTTCAAAACATCTCACCAAACCTGCACTTTTGAACTTAGTATATATTAAATTATTTACTCATCTGTCTTTCAGTTACCTTAATTTGGGGGATTTATTATTTAATTACGATTAGTTATTAATCAACCAGCATATTGTGCAATTATTTTATTTAAAAAAAATATATATTTTTTAAACTAGAAATGAACATTGCTTACAAGATAGTTCAGAGCTCCGCGACAGACGGCGGTCAGCTTACAGGCCAATATCTGAGGACGGACCGAGAAGCGAATATCCCATGAACGGTCCCTGAGCTCCACCATGTGTTACTGTCTGATCTCTGCTAAGCCCCTAAAGTCCCATCTGCTCTCCCAGAATGCACTACTCCGAAAAACAGATAACACACCAGCCGCCCCGTCAGGGCCAGCGCCCAGCTTTCTTTCTTTCCAAGTCTCAGTTCACACAGAGACTGATGCCATTCCACCAGGGAACGTGACAAGCACGTCTGCCCCACCGCTCTCAGAGCGCAAGCCTTGTGCAGAACAGGTGCAAAAAATCGACTGCAGTTTACTTTAGCGCCTCTTGGGGGCGCTGTGTGTATTCCTCTAAAGTGTCTATCTGACTAAATTAAACACGGTGAACGATACCCCAGACGAGCGCAAATTTATGCAGAAAGCGCCCGGTGTGTGTGAGAATCTGATTCTAGAATTACAGGTCTACGACACATAAAACAGCCTTTCCCCATCTCCACTGATATCAAACTGGAAAGGCAAAGCTAACAGGTGCACTGCTATGGGTTTTGTGCGGAACACAATGAGGGGCCGTCGGATGAGGCTCGCTTCTTTTATTGTTTGGATGAGATCCCTCTCCGACTGTCTGTCAGATTCACACAATGGGATGACAATACGGCACTGCCTGGTATTCTACTGTCAACTCTTAGCCTGGCAATTTAATTCAGAATTCAACAGCACTCGCCTTGAAGCCCAGAAGAGTGCATGTTACTCGCTCTTCTCCTGCAGGAACGGCACTTGTTGAATAATGTACCTTTTTTTCTATGCCCGATACCTTCGCCACTTTCATCCTGTTCACCTTGTAATGTTCTCATGTTATTGTTTGCCGTCTCTTGTAGTAGACGGATGTCCCTCGGCTCCCTTTGTTCTTTTGCATGGAAGTGAGTTGTGGGCTCCAAACAAGGCGGATTCATCTACGGTCTATATTTAAACAAGCATTGGCCTGAGCCAAACAGGTGAAAAATTAGCCAACGAGAAGCTATTAATATCTCCTATTGTGGTGGTAATGGATGAAATGCGCCTCAGTGAGGGAAAGCGCAACTCCGCACTTCGGGCCAGAGTTGGGCGAAGTTGGTCTCCGCAGCTCTGGACAGTGTGCAAAAAAAAGAAAAAACTCTGAAGTGGAACCTGAGAATTCATTCGAGCCAAAGCTGACACTGCTGTCTGACTCTCTAGGTTGTAGAACTGGAGAAAATGCCTCTTATTACCCTGCTCCATCATCATTTGTGACAGATTGCATAGATAACCTCGTTTAAAAGACCTGACGCCCTCAAGCTCTCGTTGGCGTAATCTGAGTGATATCCATCTGGCATAATACCTTGTTACTGTTACTGTCTGTCATTAAAGCTGTCGAGAGAGGACGAGACCCCATGCTTTAACAGGGCAACCTGTGGAAGCTTTCAGACCGAATTTTTCAGATCTGAATGAATGCAGCATCATATATATTGCTAACACCGTGCTTCGTAGTGATAGAAGGAAGGGGACAGGTACAGAAAAACACTACTATAGAATGACCGAGCATGATCTGTGGAAGTATCCTAGAGCTAGACGATGCGGTATTCGTCTGTCTCTAATATTTCTACTTGAATATTGCAGTTTCATACGGGTCAAGTGTTCTGGGAGGCTCACAATGATTTGGCACAAAAGCAATTGAGCAAAGCCAATGCGCAGATCTGTGCGACAGGCCCCCGCCGAGGCTAGAGTCAAGAAATCAAACTCAAACAAGGTCAAACTATAAGCAAAAAAAACACCTGTGACCTTGTCATTGATTTTAAGTTTCTTTTCAGTAAATTATGTTAACAAGAAGAAGTACAAATTAATCATACAGTATTTATACTATATGACCCTGGATATCAGGTATATTTTAGCCAATAAATACACAGTATGGACCAGAAATATCAATTTCTCTTTCATGCCATTAATTAGGATATTAAGTAAAGATCATTTTGCTTGAAGATATTTTGTAAATATATAAACACTTAATTTTTCATTAGAAATATGCATTGCTAAGGACTTTAATGGCAATTTTTTGCACCCTCAGATTCCAGATTTTTAAACAGTTGTATCTCTCAAATATTTTTCTATCTTAACAAACCATACTTCAAAGTAAAGCTTATTAGTTCAGATAATGTATAAATTCAAAACACTGACCCTTATGACTAGATATGCTGTCTAGGCTCACATATATTATATAATATTAATAATAATCATAAATGAACGCCATTATTGTTTATACTGTATTACATCAACAGCATAACAGGCAATACGATATTTTTCAATATGAGTGGTTAGTGATAAAGATAGTGTCAAATCCTGTAAGAATAAAATATGTGATATATAATAGTAATATTGAACTATTATATCAAACTCGGGAGAAACTCAGAGAAAGTATGTTAACCTGGCTCTTCATCTGTAATGAAAAAGCCATCACAGAAGCAAACTAAAACTTATGAACAGAAAATATTCTCATACAGAACCAATAATGAGTAAAAAGTGAATGATTTCTGTGTGTTTTATTGAACACTTTAATAAAACGCAAAATGTGACAAAACTACATCACTGAAGATAACAACTGACTATGTTAAATCATTTTAAATTGGACAGGAACCCAATTTGTACAATATATAGATAAGCATTTATATTTTGGCCATTTTTCCATTTCATTATTTAGAGGCTCAGAGGAGAGAACAATGAGGAAAACAACAGGAGCAGGAAATGTCACAAGCTTCGTCCACATGACTACCACAGCGCCTATGAAAAAATATAAGAGTACTTGACATTATTCTTGCCCAACAAATAAAATCTATACCATACTAAAATCAGTTTTTTATCTGTCTCTATTCACCAAATACACTCATGTACACTCCAAAGGCAATTTAGAAATGACCAGGGCTCCTTATCTTCACTCCAATACCTCTGCAAAATCACACCAAAAGAAAGCTGACAAAAGACCTGACCACTGCAACCTCTTCCAATTGAGTTTCCACCCTCCGCGATAACCTTCCGGATCTAGCAATCCCCTTTTTTGAAGCTCGTATTCAGACAACGCGGGTCGAAAACATCACATAGTAATAATTGAAATAGAGCCTCTTGGATATGTGCGCAATCCGAGAAAGATTTAGTCCTTTTTCAAAAGAGCCTTGGGTGAAATTCCAAAGCACAATTATAAAAGCATTTAATGAAAATGACTTCAGTCAAAATGAACATTTACATGTCAAATGTGCATCAACACAGCAAAACAGATAATGAAACTACTGAACACCACTGAAATTAAAATAAGAATATTAAATATGAATCCTAATATTAATTAAAAACATATTAAAAACAAAATAAAAACAAATAATAATATTATACTGTAAACTATACTATAAATGATATATTATACAAATTATTAAAACAGCTCACCCTTGACCCTCTATATAAATTGCATATTTATTTCCGAACCTCTTTTTTCTTCGACACTAGGTATATTTTTTCTGCTCTATCTTGTTTCTTTAAAAAAGTCTATAAGTTGTCTTTATTTGTAAGATGCTTTGAATAAAAGCGTCTGCCAAATGACTAAAATGTAAATATAAGCCTCAATTTAATTAATTTTACTGTTAAATATGCAATGATACAACAAAAAAGGAAGGTAATTATATAAATAAATAAATATAAATTCAATAAATTCAATATAAAAAGTAAAATAAAATTGTAATTAATAGTTATTTTAATAATACAATACAATATAACATTATAATAAATTATATAAAGGTTAAGTTGTAATAGTACTGGTGATAAAAGTAAAAAAAAAAAATATATATATATATATATATATTATAAAGTTGTATAAATGTGTACTGCAAATAAAACAGTATATATCATATTTTAATATAAAGTATAACAAATTTTCATAATTCTACTGCAACAATGGTTCAACATCTTGTTTATTTTTTGCTTATGTTTCTGCACTGCAGCTTTAAAAGACAAGGTGCTCGTGGGATAATTGTGCACGTCTCACGCAACAGTGAGGGAACTCATTACGAGAACGATCTCTCACCAGCTCTGATATCATTGTCCAACATCCAAACACATGATTTGATCCTCAGTTAATCTCTGTCCAGCAAAAGCAATTTCTAATTAAGACTAATTAATCTGGGTAATATCCTCTCAGCGTTCTGATGACTGGGACATCAGCAGGCCTGACACAATGCTCAGTTTCCAACCACTGTTTGCTGGGAGGGTTTACGTGCCACTTATCCAGTGGGAATCTAATGTGACAGGTATTTTTCAGCCCTCATATCACTGCAGTCAATTTAAATAAACCACTGTCATCTCCCATAAGGGCTACGGCAGACGCTGATGTACACGGGCAAACCAGGTTTCCACTCCTAAATGAAATTGCAGATGTAAATGTCCCTGTCTTAGTCTCAGAGCCTTATTGATAGTGACAGTTAGGTGCTAGATCATATAGGGAGAACATTTGTACGTCAGCAAGGATGCACCGTTGCATGATCCAGAGTAAACGCTCGGGGTGGGTGTCAAATAGACGCCTGTGATGCTCTCTCTCTCTCTCTTAAAAATAAATCTGAAGATAATCGTGCAATTCATCCAGATAGAAAAAAGATGCATCTTTCTCCGCAGGCTGATTGATAACCAATTTAATGGGCCGCTCCCCATCCTCAGATGCATTACAAAGTGTCTGGATAAATGTCATCAATAATGACAGAGCGGACATGTTTGAGAACTGTGTTAATGAAGAAAAATAATGGAATAAAAGGTGCGAGATGACGCCATGCACAAACAACACGCACAGGGCAGATGTGACGGGCTGAGATCCATCTTATTAGGCTCCTTTTTGACTCGGGTTTGAGTTGAAAGAGCAGTTATTGCTTCTGTGTGAAATCCAAATCAGGCTAATGAGAAATAAAACACCCTTTCAAGAGATAATTCTGTTTTTAGAGACAGATAATAATAATTATGAGCCAGCTTTTCAACCTTTACGATGGGAAATGATCTGTGGAGTTTCATTCTTAAATTAAATATCTGCAGATTAAAGAATTTCACTCTTGATTAATTAAATATGTCAGTGTTAGAAAGTGAAAAACCGTGTGACTGTACAACACTCGCGCTGGTGAGAAAAAGCATGGTACAGAGACTCCACATTAAAGACTTTTAAGATACTCATCCATCTCTCTGTGTCTGAGACTGCAACCGTATATCATATATAATGCAAGTAATTCATTTTTAAATTATTAACCAGTCTTTGGGAACACAGACAAATTAAGATTTTACAAGGAACTGGCAGAGACAACAACAATTTGTTTGCATTAACAAATATCTGATTTATGATAGACTAAATATGCATTTTGGTAGCATTATACTATTGACAATTTAACTAATTAAAAATGAGCAACGGGGGTGAAATCACTGCCATAATACTCACCATCCTCCTGAAATGTGTAGAAATATAAAGGATTACAGCATTAAAGCAATTTTGAGCTTACTATAAACTATAATTGAATTGTTATATACATCATAACAATAAAAATGCTAAAAATGCATGTTGAAAACATAATCTCTGACCAGAAAATAACAGATTAGCATTAATTACTACACTTTTAAAACACATAATAACTAATAACTATAACAATAATAATAAAATAATACAATACATTTTAAATATTTTAAATTAACATCTTAAAATAATAAAATAAAATTATATAATAAAATATATATTAAATAAAATATAAACTGGTATAAATGACTTCTTTAAATTATTAAAATAAATTATGTTCGTAAGTATATACCATTTTGCTCATTTTAAATTACAATGTTTAGGAGCTAAAGTACCAGATTTGTAAACAAATTAATTATACTTTTTTTTTTAAATAAATAAATAAAAAATTATCACATTCTTCTTACATTAGGAAATATATTGCATCAAAAATCAAGACACAGACATTGTGTTACAACACAAAATGTGTTTACCGTTTTCCTATGGAAAACATTTACACCAGGCAGCCTTATAGATCATAGTTAAATATAGAAGAATGAGCGGCGTTTAGGAATTATGATATTACTCATGCAAAAGACATTTGCATTTTAAAAAAGGGCAAATGAAACAATCAAAGCAGTCACTATAGCAACCACTAAAAGGAGAACTACCTCCAAGTTGCTTTATTAGAGAGCTGTTGAGCTAGTGTCTGAAAGCCTTAGAGATGACTAACATGTGCGGACGAAAACAAAAATGGATTGAACCTTTAAGTAAACATGACAGCAAGCTCAGTCACAACAAATTTGTTTTTATGTCGGACTGGTTTTTGAGAGAAAACGTCTCGGTTACGTATATAACCCTCCCTCCCTGAAGTAGGGAACAAAGACGATACGTTAATTTACTGACATCATAGGATCCCGCCAGGGAGACCAATCGACTCTGATCTTTGGAGAAAAAGCAAATGAGAATTGGCCAAACGACCATTAGGTTTCTGCCGATCGCAACTGACTCAACTGACTCCTCAGCGTAGATAAGACGCCAGAGCCGAAGAGGGTGAAGAAGCTTTATATCAGACACAGTTCAAGTTACTCGGCTAGTAAGAACTGTGAGGCGACGGAAGAACCAGATGTAATCGTTCGGAAAACACTGGAAGAAAGCGCTTGGATCCAATGGAATGGCGCTGCAAGCCGACACCAGCTTTTTGAGAAAGTTTTTATAGACAAACACTCCAGCTCAACTGCATCAAGCGGCTCGACAGGAGATCTTCGTAGTTCAGCCAGGATGACTGAGAGGTCCCAAGAAGGGATTAGGTGCGGTCTGGTTGGGTTCAACCTTCTCGCACCTCTAAGAAACCTGACGACCAGATTGTGTCTTCCCAGGGAAAGCCCATCAACTGTATCATGATAGGCCACGATAGCAATGACAGACTTTCAGAGTGGAGGGGGACAGCCTCCGTTTCAACTTCCCCTGAAGGAAGGAAAGCACCACAACGACTGAGCATCCCTGAGGGTCCTCTCGACGAGAGGAGCACCAGTCAGTGATGAACAGACCCCACTTCAGGGCGCACAACTGATCCTTCGAGTGGGCTAAAATTAGCCAGTCGTCAAGATAGTTGACAGGCTCGATTGAGTTCTTCGCCAGCAGGACGGCGATCTCCGCACACAGCAGGACAGAGGCATCCAAATGAAATGAACACCAGTGCACCTGGGGGGGGGGCCTTGCGAACTGAATCGCATATCTGAGTGGGATCGCCCTGATCAACCAGCGAGTCGGACTGGGGAACGCTAGCCAGGCCCTCAGTCTGGCTAGGGAGGCGAGATGGGCTACTGTGGACAGCACACACCAGCTCTCCCCCTTCTCGCGGTGGCAAAATGGCACCATGAACCTGAATGTGAGGAGGCAGGGATCGAATATCCCCTGGCCGCTTCACCATCGAGGGTAGTGAGAAGGCATGAAAAGCTGTCTCATTGTGACTGCGTCCCAGACAAGTGAGATGGCGATCATGGCCGTCATCAGAGGTGAGGAAACTCCCGCATCCAAAAGCACACAGTCGAAAAGACATCGCGGAGGACATGCTTTGTGACCGTGTAGGAAATTTGTTCTTTTAGGTCGGGACTGCCAAGGAAAGGCACCCAGTGCAGTGCAGTCTCAGTCCCAGTGCAGTCTCTCTGCTGGAATGCAGGAACACTCCGAAGATTTCAAACAGCAGGTAATACTTTTCTTCTCCAACTTAGCAAGAGATCGGCTATGAAGCAGAAAGCTAATGGTGGTTTGCGCGCCACCATCTTATATACCTGTATGTACGGGGGAGTGGCTAGGCATGCAAAAACCACTGGCCAATTCTCATTAGCTTTTTCTCCAAAGATCAAAGTCGATTGGTTTTCTAGGCGTGATCCCATGACATTAGTCAATGACAACAACAAAACAACATATATATATATGCACACACACACACATATATATATATAAGGTTCCTGCTTCCCTCAAAAGTTGTCTACAGGAGTTTTGACTGTATGGTATAATTATGGATTTTCCTTGCTGATGCAGCATGTGTACACCCATCTGACATACTAATGGAGATAAAATGGAGGTTGACATATAGCTGCCAGTGGCGTATCACTTCAGTTGACATGTTTGGCAAGTGAAAAGCGCCAAGCGTCATTGAATCTATCTATCAATCGTGTTTAAGGTCCTCTGCCCCAGTCCATCTATCTATAAATGCCATTTACTCACACCATATTGCCCTGCGTCATGTCAATATCTTAATAACATAATACATATGAATATAAAATGAGGGGGATTCAATATTTATTGAGTTTTTGATGGATCTCCCCTTGACACGCAATGATTTAGAGTTTCAATAGTTGACAAAGGTTAATGAAGTAGACTAAAACGTCCCAGTTAAGGCACAAGAAACCCTGTGGTTTGAGAAACTGTTCACTTTTAAGAGAAGTTTATGTGAGTGAGGTGATAAATAGAAAGGTTTTTATAGGCAGGTAACTTAGCTTTCTGCAGGATCACATTAAAGTAAACCTCCTGAATGTTTGTTGAGGACTTCTATTTAAAATGGTTGGAAATCACTTTTACTAAGTGCTTCTGATAGCTGCGCTGGATAAGGCTGGCAATAAAAAATGGTTGTGTATCAGTAAGGAGTTCAATTATTTATGTGTATGATCTGTAAAGATACAGTGATATGCGGTGGTGACCAGAATGCTGCTTATTTTAAATAAATAAAACAATTTGAAGGAAAAACACTATTAGGACCAAATGAAATATCCCCGAGGAGTTTAGGTAAAATCGTGTTTCACAGTTGCACTTTTGATTTTATGCCTTAGCAAAAATTACAGAGCAAATTAACCGCTGTTCTTCATCCACCTTGGGCAACCTCTGAAAAATGTAATCCTGACCAGATAGAAAAAATCTCTGTGATTTTGGTATATTATTTTTTCACAACCCGTCTCATTTAATTTTGACCTTCGCCAAATCCTGTAACTAAAGCTAAATTTGTCGTCGAGCTGCCTGCTTCACCTTCATTATGAATATTTGCCAGCTTTCTGGGCAACTAACAGTTGGTGGTTCAAGTACTGCTGGCATCCCATCCAATTTAAAAACAGAATTAAATCAAAAGAGAGAGTCCGGACTGCTCAATACGGCCTTAATTAATTCCTTCCCCTAATGCATAAGGTTACAATTAATCACATATGTGAATTATTTCAGTGTGTTTCAGTGTGTTTACAACCTTCTGTGATGCCCAAACACTTCCATCTTCAGGGTTGTGTAAAATTCAGATCTGAAAAATTAGTCTCCTAAATTAATGAGATGGAAATGAATTGGCAAAACCCCACAGGAAGTTGAATCAAAAATTTAATAGCATCTGAAACTGAAAGATGTCCAAGATTTAAGTTTGTCTCTGCAACTTAAATGTTGCAACTACTTAAGTTCAGAATGTGTTTGAATTAATCAAATAAAAAAATAAAATTAAAATAAATAAGTATATATTAAAAGTATATTTGTGCGTAATGAGTATATTTATTATGTATATTTAAATGCACACAGATACATGTATAAATTTGTCACTGTGTAAATGCAAACATATACAAGTATATGTTTTTGTGTTTTGTGTCTGCTGTGTATAATTATTATGTATGGAAATATTTTCTATATATATATATATATACACACACACACACACACACACACACACAGTACACACACGTTATGTAAACAAAAACACAAATTTATTTTGAATGTGATTAATTGCAAATAATTGTTAGTTATTTGTTTCACAGCACTAATATATTTTTAAAATATATATTTTATTATATTAATATATATAAATTATATAAATTCTAAGTTAAATATGAATTTATATAAATTAATTAATTAATATATAATGTATATTAATTAATAATTTGTATACATATTTAACATATAAATATGAAAAATTTTCCTAAAAATGTGCATGGATGTGTGTGCATTAATATGTACATAATAATATAAATACACAGTAGGATACACACACAAATGCTGTTTAGAAAACTAATCTGCCCACATATTGCTCAAAGGGATGAGGAAGAAAGAGAGCGATGAGGGAGGTAAAACACACACGTCGCAAAGGGTATGGAGACCTCCACTGAGTTGTGCTTACATCCTGAAAATCCCCCCAGCCTCAGAACACTCCTAAGTGAACATGCTCGGCACCACACACCCACCTCTCATTCATATTTAATACAGCATAATAACTCACTGCTCCAGTGACTCAACACAAGTGTGATCTGGGTCCCTCCGGGTTCCCTATGCTGCTGTTCTGACACTACACTCCTTCATCTCATTAGGAAATAAAAGGATTTCACTTGGCTAAGATCAGATAGCTTAGGAAGGTATATACTACACAGCTATAATACAGATGAGATGTATGATGCAGAATGTCTGTATGAAACCAAATATCCAATATATACTCGGCAGAAGATGCTATATTGGCCTCACAGAAATTGAAGCAAATACCTTTAACAAACATGTTTCCTGAGCTGCTGGCCTCGCCGAACTGGTTATGGGCAACACACGTGTATGTGCCGGCGTCAGATTTGGTGACGTTGGACATCCGAAGGCTTCCGCTCTCCAATACAGCAATTCTGCAATGCAAACACACACACAATGATATCACTTCAGAGTGCTTCTGTGACTTCAAACCAACAATCAACAAATGCATTTTTGTAACAGGATAAAAGTAAAAGGACTTTTTAAGACTTCTGGAGAGATTTTAAGTCTGTGATGCAAGATGATCTAGACGTTCTTACAGAGAAAAGGAGAGCAATTTCGGGACAGTTTTGAAGGTTTTTCAGCCTTTGCACATTACTGAGAAACCTTTGTCTTGTCAGATCTCAAATCCCCACCTTCAACAAACTGCTGTCAACATGTTTTTAAGAGGAATAAGAGTTGTTTTTTTTTGCCTACAGAGAAAGAAACATTGGAAGAAGCATTTGGACAAGTCTCATGCTGCTGGGATATTTAACATAAACTATTTAAAATGATATATTCCAATACTGCTCTTTAAACCAGAATCAAACCAATGTAAATGTTAACACCTGTATGTAGGTCAATGAAAAAAATCAGTTCACAAAATCAAATGCGAAATGATCTTTGCACATTAATGGCCTTTAAACCATGTAGTGCATACTCACATAAAAGGGTATTAAAAACACATGGCCAAAGATAAAACACATGATGTGGAGACCTTGAGGATGAAGGAGAAAAATAGGGAGGGCTTCATTAATTCATGATACCTTTCTAATTATTCTATTCACGATACTCGAAAATGAGTGAGCCATAAGCAAGTTATACATGATAATGTTATGAGTGCACATAAAAAAGAAAATGAGGGAGGAAAAAAGAAAACAACAACATGGTGCCATATTATAGATGGTACTATTTTGAAAAGCTGTGATAGCTTGAGGGAAGAGATGTTTAATTGGTGCGGACTAAACATTGAATATAAATAATCCATTTCCACAAACTGTGGATTTCATTAATGACTCTGGGGGGACCCCAATAAATAATATATTTCTAATTAACACTGTTGAAGTGTGGCAAATGTAATAATAATTGGTAAACACATAGTAAAAGAGGGAAAAGAAAACACAATGGTCAGATATGTGCACACATGCACAAAATAGACAATCACATATGATTTGAGCTTCACTAACATGCAGTTAAAATCAAACATGCACCTATTGTCACGTTTCGACCGTGGTCATGTGGAGCATGTTGTGCCTCTCGGCGCGGCAGAAAGCGGAGGAGACAAAAAGGCTTCTCTAATCGAACTTTTAATGACAGACACGGGGCAAAAACAAAACGCTGACGAGGCAGCTACAAAACACTCACACGATAGGCTTCCATGAGACTTTAACACGACATAACGAAGAACTAAAAGACAAAGGCATTTAAAGACAAGAACTCAAGAACTGAAGTGATGACAGGTGTAAAAAACAGGTGATACGAATTAACAAATAAGGGTTAAACCAAAATGCCTCAGACATGGGGGGAAAGACAGGACCAGACAGACACACGATGTTATACCTATGTATCTAATCTTCTTACTCAAACATTTTCAGTAGAATAGAGTACACCGAACAGCTCAGTGGTTTTGCACATGGCACTGTCATAGGATGGCACTAGTAAAATGTGTTTACCGAGTGTGAAGAACTTGACCAGCCTGCACAAAGCCCAGACATGAACCTCACTGAACACCTTTGGGATGAATTGGAATCAGTTTCTGACCTCAGTGCCGAGAAAGTCCCTGCAGCCATGTTCCAACATCTAGTGGAAAGCCTTCAGCACCTGTGATACATCTTTTATCTTAGTGGAAAATTTTTGTTTAAAAGTTTGCTCGGAAAGAAATGTTGGTAACACTTTAGAATATGCAACACTTAACACTTTTCCCTCAATAAATTCTTAATTTGATGCTTTTTAATAGTTAGTAAGGTAGTTGTTAAGTTTAGGTATTGGGTAGGATTAGGGAATTAGAATAAGTTAATGAATAAGGAATTAATATGTGCTTAATTAATAGCGAATATTCTAGTAATTTGCATCCTAATAAGCAACTAATAGGTGTAACCATAAACAAAGTGTTACCAAAATATTTAATGCTATGAATTTATTTGTATTTTTTTTAGTGCTGTCAAATTAATCGCGAATAAAGTTTTTCTTTACATAATATATTTGTATGTGTATATTTATTAAGTATATATAAATACAAACACATGCATTTATGTTTTTTATGAAAATATGTTATGTTTATATATTAAATATATTTAGATATAATATCAAATATAAGAAAATAAATGTATAAATGCATTTACATGTAAATACTTTCAAAATATATACTGTATGTGTATGTTTTAATATAAACATAATAAACAAAAACAGCATAAACACATAATATGTAAAGAAAAACTTTTATTTTGGATGTGATTAATCATGATTAATCATTTGAAAACAAATTAAATACAGTAATGTTGTGAAATATTTTTCCAATTTATATTTTTACAGTTTATTTCAAAATCAAATTTATTCCTGCAATGGCAAACTGTATTTTCAGCATCATTCCTCCAGCTCAGTGTCACATAATTCGGTAGAAATAATTTTAATATGTTAATATATCAGTGATAAAAATAATTGTGCTCCTTCATATTTTTGTGGAAACCCATGAACCATTTTTTTCACGCTTCCTTGATGACTGTGAAGTTGAAAAGAACAGCATTTATTTGAAACAGGAAATTATAAACGTCTTTACTGATCTATTTGATCAATGCGTACTTGCTAAATAGAGTATTAATTTTAAAGTGACCTTTTGAATGGTAGCACATATATAATCACAGACAAAAAGTAAACCAGAACATCAATACATAGATATGAAACAATTGCAGGTCACAACAAAGCAGGTTAAATACAGTTTATCAATTTTTCCCTTCTTTCTTTCTCCCTGGCTCCTCCGTTATGCACCCTACCTCCAGAGACTACCAACAAATAGGCCAACACATTGTCTTATCTAGATCAAGGAATGACCTGCTTTTGTTCAGCTCTCCTACGTTTGCAGCTGTTGGTGATGTTTTATGAGTTATGAGATATATTTGTTTGCCCATCTCTTTATAACACTACTCTCCCTGTCTCTTTCAACCTTCAACAATTCCTACAGAGAAAAGTACTTTGACATATAGAAGATGAGTGTGGATTTCAAATACCGGTGTCGGAAAACAAAGCAAGGCCACCAGGAATGAAAAACCACAATATCTCAATTGTTTCTCCTAGACAGCAATTCTGAGATTATTTAATCCCCTAACGTGTATGCCCTGACTCACTTTTATTTTCTTTTATCTCACATGGTTCATCAAAAATATTTCAAACTGCTCAAGTTTGCCAAGATACCTGCAAACAATAGACAGAGATCTTAAAGTGCTACTATTATGGGTTATTAAAGGTTCATATTTTGGTTTTGGGTGTCCCAAACAAGAGGTTGACATAAATGCAAGGTCAAAAACACTTATAGGAAAAGCACATTTTCTTATAATGTGCATTTATTTTGACCTTATTTATTCAATGACTCCCAAACGCTTTGTTTATTGATTCATTGGTTGATTTAATTTAAAACAATGAAATTTTGGTTTCTCCTGAGAAAATCTTAGAGTAAAAGTTGATATCTAAATTTAGAACTAAATTTCCTTAATCAGCATCTGAGCTTCATCTTTCCAGCATCCTGGGATTCTCCAGGGGCTTTTTTTAGCTGGATTAACCAGCAAAATTTGTCTACACTGATCCATCGGCAACAGCATTAACCAGTATAATCCAGCATGAAAATTCAAAGGATAATAATTTTAAGCAAACCTAACGGATTCATTTTGACATTGATGTGTTCGAACACAGGAGACTCCAAAGGTTGGAGGGGCTTCAGCATACTCAAGCGTCTATTCTTGGACAAGCACACCAGTCCCACCATCCAGCCTGAGAGAACGAAGACCTATCAATAATTCACCAGCGAGATGAACCTGAGTGCTGGTCTCCTCATCTTCTGTTCATAATAGGACAGCTGTAAATCTCTTAGCAGGATACAAGCCTGTATGACATGGCACTGGTGAGCAGTTTAAAGACAGGCACTGTGTTGCAGGGAATTCTCAAATCTCACCAGAAGTGTACTTAGAGCTGGTACAAAGGCAACTATGCCACTGAGGCAAAAGCGAGCTATTATGTCCTTTTTATGTTTTGCTGGGGAAGACAGAAGGAATTATTTAGAGGCATTCTGTAGGAGCTTTCCTCTGGAAATCACAAACTGGTCAGTATAAGCTAAATACTTGTTGACTCCAATGGCTGATTTCTGGACAAAATTCTATGCCAGAAAGCTTTGTGAATTGGCCTAAATGATCATTTATTTACTTATAAATTGGTTAATGCTCGCCTCTTGGGTCTCTTTTTCATTTTTTTTTTAATTTATTTTTGTAAGAATGGGACAATACTAAAAGCATAATTCTGAAAATCTTGTAATGCGTGAAAGAACATGACCTTAATATTTGTTAGTATATTCTTTTCCATTTCAAAACATTTGCTTCTGAAGTGGAAGCATGAGTGGAATAATAAAAATTCTGTTTACTTTGTTGAGGCATTTGCAGTCTGAGAGCATAACTTAATAAACTTCGACAAGCTCTTAAACACACTCTTCAGAATTTCTTCCACTTAAGGCTAGGTCAAATAGAACAGACTTAAACAAGGTGAGATAAAAAGATCCTGTTACGCAGAATATTTTATTTTCCAATTTGCAATCCAAAATGAGGAAATTTAGGAAATTGGAAAGTGTAACGATTCCATCAATAATCAAATTTTAAGCAAAAAAGTCCAACCCTGTTTTTACAAATGAAACAATATTAACTAATTAAAAATTTAGTTTTGATAAATTTACTGTAGGAACTTTACAAAATATCTTCATGGAACATAATCTTTACTCATTATTTTTGGCTAATGATATAAATATAGCCCAGCGACTTAAGACTGGTGTTGTGGGGTACATATATGATCTAAATAAAGTCTAAATATAAATTTTAAAATTGATAAATTTGAATCAAAATAAACGTGCCATTCCTGAATGAATCAATGTTACTACCTGGTCTCTTGGTATACACACCTTGCTGCACTTTTAGCAATGCACAAAATATGTACCAACAAGTACATATTTTGTAGTGCAAGCACAAGGCAGTAAAACTAAGGCACTTTTTATATTACAGATTTACAAATTTACAGAACTTCGATTAATAAAGTTTAATTTTTTACACAATTACTTGATGAATATCATGTTATGACTTCAACACATTAATATGCTGGGATATTTGAAAACTGATGCTTTTGAATGTTAGCATCACACATATCCAGCTTCATATCTATCGGATTGTTTGGTAGCTCACAGTACAGAGTACAGAGACGTACTTGAGAGATGAGGAGCTCCAGTTCGAATCCTGTGTACAGTAGCTATGGCTCAACAAAACAGCTCAGATCTGTTGAAATGGCATGGTTGCATCAACAAATGTGTTTTTATATTAGTTTTGCATCTGTTAAAATTATAAGGGACGTTTAGGGTTTATTAACTTTTAGCAAAGTCCACGGATATTTCAATTCTGCCACAATACATGCAGTGGTACTCAAAAAGTGCACAGAGGTAGGTTACATATTTTTATGAGACCAGGTTGCAATGTTATGATCAAATAAATGTTTCACTTGTTGACACCTAATTGTGTGCTGATGTAATATATAAACCTCAAATAAATAAATAAACAGAAAACATTTTTGAGACAGGTTAAAAGATCCAAATCTGACTTGTCTTAGCTCCTGATTCCATTCACAGACAAAGTGACCCAAGTCATTAAATTTTCAATTGGCAGCTTTATGAGTGACAGTGACCACTGTGGTTCCAAGTTCAGAAGAGTTAAACAGTGTGATGCTCTAGCTATCATCGGAAGCAAAGAAGAATCCGGCAACCAGTGTCCAACATTAAAGGCTCACCAACATGCAGCATCTGAATCCCTAACAGTGTGAATGGAGCTCACGTGTAAAGGCAAAAGCTCATAAATAATGTTGCATATATGTACAAGCTCCCAGGACAGTGCATTTAAGCAGGTTGCAACTCTCTTGCACTACGTGGCCTTCTCTGACCTACCTGGAGGTTGTGTTCCATCAGTGATGTTTTTTTAAAAACATTTACCGAGGACCCAGAGGGAGGGTTATGTAGCGGGGCAAAGCAGCATCTACAAAAGGACCAGATAGGTCGTTTTATCCTCCAAATGGGGCGCGAGGGTTGACCCACACTTGAAGGGCTGATCTATGTTGAGGGCTAATACCCTAAAGAGTGGTGTGAGAGAGCTCCTGGCGTTACTTAGATGGATCATGTGTCCATATCTCAGTAGGCCTTCTGCTGGGAAGTGCATTTGATAAACTGACGACCTTGTCAGTTGGATAAATAAACAGGGGGAGGCAGAAACAGGTCATTTCAGATCACGCTCTGTCAAGAGATCTGTTTACGGGAAGCCACCTTGATGAGCCTACCTCTACTTTCGAATTCTCAACCTCAAGGTTAGTCGGCAATTACTGCCACAAGAAAAGAAAGAAGAGCCTTCCGATGAGTTTTGCTGTTATCACTAGAACAACAGAACAATCACTTGTTGGTCAAGGGAAAAAAGAGGAGAGGGGAAAAATGGGACATGGAAAGGTTGTCTTCTGACACTTTTCCAATACCCAGGTAATTGATATTGATTTTTTTTAGTGTATACGAGTCAATGGTTCTTAAGACATAACATTCATTATCGCCGCATCTGACACTCACATAACCGTGTCAAACGTTTACGAATTACAGCACCTATCTGGTCTGACTTATGGACTTAATGTGGTATAGTTGCTTTTATAATGCATGGCTATATCGATTAAATTCACCATGAATCAGAAATACAGAGAAAGACATGAGATACACTGATATATAAAGGCAAAACTATGAAGTAAATCCAATTCCCTGAGCTGATCTCTAATATGCTCTAAATTTGGGGCGTATTTACAAGAGAAACGGCTGAAATGGGCTCATAGAATTTGTCAGTGGTTTTTATCTAAGTCTTTGCGACGGGCATTATTTGGTTTGTCAGTCAGAGACGGCTCTTGGGATTAATAATGCGGGTGTCGCTCACTCAGTGGGTGTCCAAAGGGCTTGGCAATTCAGATATAATGGGAGTGATAAGAAATGATTGACAGAAGCATCTGGACACCTAGCCAAGCTCAAAGAGGAGGCGTTTTAGACAACCAGCTGTGTACAATAGTGTTTTCCCCCTTACGGTATTAAAATAGCAAAGGAACGGCAGAGTTGCAAGCTAAAGCGGCTGTGACATTTCTTGCAAGCACTCGGCGCGTTGACCCCTCGTCTCTGGGGAAGCAGCATTAAGTTTCCATGGCAATGTGGAGTTTTGTATAAATGAAAAAGGAAGAGATGAAGGAGGATGAAGAAGTATTAATCTCTACTTTTGTAAACCCAAAATACACAGGTGCCAAATTTATATTCGCAAGTGTCAGTGGCGACGTCAAAATACATTCCCTGTAGAGAATAATTTGCAAAGTATGCCGGTACTTTTTTTCCCCACCTTAAAAGGAGGCTTGCATTGCCTTCCCACTTATCCTGAGGTAATTTTCTTAACACATTCAACGCTGTTCAATTATTCAATGTGCTGATTTAGTATGGGTACATTCGGCTCTTGCCATCCCACAAGATAATTCTATGTCATTTCTCAATGCGAAATAAATCAACACGGCACCAGCTGGCGTAATAATTTAGCTTCAAATCAGTTGTGTGGGAAATGGACTTAAATAATGTGCATGGAAATATGTTATGCTCTGCTTTAAGCCACTCTCATTCTACATATAAAATAAATCACTGGTTTATGGGAAACAAACTAAACCTGCCATTCACTTTGAAAACAGGAACATTTCCAGAATAAAAGTGTAAAGAAACATTGTTACGTGCTGAAACTTCTCAAAGATTTTCAGTACCATTAGATATGAAAATATGATATATATATATATATATATATTTATTTTTTAC
>JAUMHR010000099.1:3624127-3636629 GCA_032361145.1 Enteromius fasciolatus | reverse complement strand
AAGCCATTATTTTCACACCTTTTTAAATCGCGCAGCTTTAAAAAAAAAAAAAAAAATCACGTCTTTCAAAAGGGCACCTTTTTGGACTGAGGGCAAAAGGGCAAGTGCTTCAGCACCACCTCGTCTCTATCTGTGCACGCCAGTGCTTATTGTGATGTTCAGCCGCTCATTCACAGCAGAGTAAGTGACGTAAATGTTAAACCTAACCTAAGCTAACCTTAACTCACTTGCATCTTGGCCTGGGAGAGCAAGTGCGTTTTCAGCAAATGTACATTTTTGGGTGAATTATTCCTTTTATCAAAGCTTTGCCACAGTAGGTGTACAAATGCTTTCAATATCAAAAGTGTACTGTACCCAGATCCGCCAGATTACTACCTACAGCATTTGAAACTTAAAAAAGATGAAATAAACCTGCAAAACAATTCATTTCACCACAGGTCCAAAACAGGCTCAAAACAATTTTTACTTCTTGTTGTGTGACATCTTTGGAGCTTTGGATGTGCTAGAGCGGTGCTTCACACATTTTTGGTCCATGACAAATGACAAACAACAATCTGCCTTTTTGTCAGGTGGCATGAGAATCACGCATCATCTGCTGCATTCAATGATATTTTCACCAGTCTGATGGGACAGTCCAGGTGTCAAGGTACTACCGAAACAAGTCATGAAAATAAATGCAATCTATAAACACCACTGCAACAAAAAGTAATTTAATTTGGGTAAAGTGTGGTGCCTTTAAATGGTTTCATGACTCAAGTCAAATGTATTGGTTCTACTCATATTATTTCTTGATTGGTTTGTTAGTTTATATACGGTGCCATTTAGGTAAAAGAACATCCGCCATTAATATTAATATTTACCATAAAACAAATATTTAAAATATATATAGTTATGTTTTTTTTTTGTTTGCAATAATACTAACTGCTGAAATTTAGACTCAGAAATGTTCTGTTTCTGCTACTTCAAATTAAAGAATTGCCATTCTTGGTGCACAACCCGAATGTTTGCAAATCTTCAACACCTGTCAAAGTCAGGCAGATCAGACCATATTTAACTTCAACTCTGATGTGGATTTCCACAGGAATTACCATCTGCATTAGAGCCCTGCGCGTGCCTTGATCCGTGCAATCCCGCTGTGTTGACTGCACCATGTGGCAGAGGTCTCTGTGTGCTCTGACCCTCTCTGTGTTTACTGCACTTAACCATCTGGCTGCATCTGAGCAGCAAGGTCAGCTCTTAGACTCATTCAGACTTACATTCCCACAGCAAGTTGACTGCGTGGAGTAATCACACAAGTTTTCACAAGATTTACATAGTGAAAAAACTGAGATTGCTTCCCCGTAACTGTAAGTAAGAGTGTTTACGAATTTTCTGTCACACAACTGAAAAGATAGAGGAGTTTTAAGGTATGAAAACAAATCTAAAGTTGAGAAAACTTGAGAAGGTTTAAGGCAAGGCAGATTTTTGAGCTTTCTCAACTTCTTATATTCAGTTTATACAACAAAAAGTTGAGGGGGGAAAATAAATAAATAATTGAATTTAAAACTCTGCTGAACGGGTGTTGCCATTTTTATAATTTTATTTATTTATTTAACAGTTAAATTTTAAGAAATGTGATTGAAATGATTTCCACTCTACCACTTAGAGTGATTGGACAAAATTACATTACAGTAAAATTTCAATAGAATAGAATTTAACAATTATTTAATCATTGCCCAATAGCTTTTTAAGATAATATTGTGCAAAAACTTTTCATATACACTAAAGGCCGGTTTCCCAGATAGGGATTAGATTAAGCCAGGACTAGACCTTTGCTAATTTAGGACATTTGAGAATGTTTAGAAACATGTCTTACAAAAATGAATTATCTGTGAGCATTTTAAGACCAAACAATGACAATAATGTATTTTAAGATAACTCAGAGAAAGCCTTTTCCAGTTTAGACAGCTCTTAACATTTATTTTAATCTAGGACTAGCCTTAAACCCTGTTTGGGAAACTGCCCCTGTAAGTTGACAAGTGTCTATAATTTTTTTGTTTTGTTTTGGAAAGACATTGGTCATGCTCCACGTTTAAATGTCTTTAAATTCACTTTTCATAAATGTAATGTTACCCTTTCAGTCGAATCACTTCGACGTTACATATAAGATCCCATATGCAACGTCTCCGTTCCCTCCTTCAGGGAACGTGGGTTACGTTCGTAACCTAGACGATTTCTTTGTCAAAATAATTTTGTGCATATGCACACGTGATCCATTTCCTCACTGCAGTGGTCAGATACTGAGACTTTTGCTGTCACAAGTTTCAAGCTAATCACAAGGTGACTCCGATACGAAAGGCTTAATTTAAAGTTCACTTTCTGTAAACCACAATAGAACGCTACACACCAACGCATCCAGAAACACATAACCAGCACACTGCTGAATGAAACCACACACCCTTCACTTTCAAAGGTTTAAAATTAGACCTTGAAACCAACTGGTTCTGGACAATAAACCGAAATCGAATCAACGCTGCTATTCTCAAACAAAGAGATTGAGTTTCCAGCATTGGATTTTGCACCGCTGGCAGGGGGGAGCTCAGGTAACCGTCCTCATTACATTAACAGACACAACCAGTCTGCCCTGTAACTTATACATTATGCAAAGTGACAAGCATATTTGTTTGGGGCACATGGGATTGATATGCATGTAGACGAAATTGCACTCGCTCAAGCCGAGACAGTATTTATAATTCATATCCTCTTGCTCTTTTACACCAACAAAAGCAGAATGAGATTTTAGTGCTTGGAATTAGATGAGGTCTAAAATCAACACTATATGAGGCATATTCACCAGAAGAGAGGAAGGATTATTGGTGGAAGACGATTATATAATTGAAATAGCGTTTTTGTTTCTGTTCCATTAATGGCGGTGGGGTTTAGCCCGTTCTAAAAACCTCAATTATCTTGTTGTCAGTAACAGGCCACAAAAAAGCAATATGCTCCTTATAAATGTAGGCTCGATATAAGCTCATAAGCATTTTATGCACATTGTGAATCACATAACGCTTATTTAAACATCAAAAATGTGTAGATACATAGCACAGAATATACATTCATGCTAATGAATCCATGTAAATGCTCATAAAAAAGCAGCAGGGTGTGTATTACTGTTCAAAACTCTGAATCTTAAGAAGGCTAAGCTCACAGCTAAAGTCCCTCAAGCTATCATTAGCTTTTTATAGTTAAATCAAAACCAGTAAAAAGCAAGAATTGGTGAAAATAAAGAACACATGATTCTTAAATATTATAAAATGTAATCGTTGTATCTAACAGGCTATTAATTCCAGCTTTAGTCATTCTCTAAAAGCTTGGTTTTCATCTAAGAAAGTAATCCAGAGAGAGCAAAAACGCTGTTGCAGCAACTACAGACTGTCTGAACACCCCAAGACTTTTCTTTTCTATATTGACATACTTTCTATTGAAACAGGAACTTGGATATGGACATTGATTTGCCCTTTTAGCAGGTATCCTTTAGTTTATTTCACAGCACTGGCCCAGTTTGCCACTGCTGGTAGAACTACACTCAAGAGCAAGTTCATCCACTAATGGCCACTCAAACATATCTGTGTATTCTTACAAAATGTTATTATAACAGATGTTCTACTAGTGCCTAATTCTTTCTGGAATGCACTTCAAATTGACTTTTGTTTTTCCCTGTCCACTGCCTTCACAGCACAGTATGGTATATACTGAAAAGCTTGGGATTTCCCTGAAAACAAAAATTGATACAGTATCTTATTTCAGGGTTTCCCAAATGAGGGTTTGTAAACCCCTGCCCACAAAAACACATCTTTTTGTGAGCAGAAGTTTACAGCGTTTCAGCAGTTAGTATTGTGACTTTTAGTGATTTTTAAAAAAATTATATATTAGTTAAAATATGAATTAACTATTACGAAGCGTCTAACGAGTGGAAAACGTGAGGCGCGTCGCTTCCTCCATCAATTTCAAAGCGCTTCACGCTCGCGCGTCTGCTGTTACTTGGCAACCATGAAAGCGCTGTCAGTTACAAAATCATTTCTGCTTTGGATTTTAAACAGCGCCGCACTGTTGAAAATGAAGAGCTTGCGCGCGCAAAACGCGCTGCATGTGAACGGCAAACCCGCCCTGAGTGAGCCGCCATCAGACCGAGACGCAGAGACAAGCAAGACTCCTAAGAGATTGAGGTGTTTTGTTGTTGAATGTATTAATGAACAGCAGTAGTCATTTACCACTGACATCTGAGTGACTGCAGACCCAGAGGATTAATGTTACATTTGGTTCTGAAAAGAAACGAGCCTTTGATCAACCGAAATGCGTTTTTGACCCAGCGTCATCTACAGAAGCAGTGAGTATAATGTATTTTAATGAATCTTTGCAAACCCCTTTCCTAATAATGTGCTAATTATGAAGTTTTACTATGAATACAGCTAAAAAAAGATCCTCCGAGAGTGCCTCAGAAAAAAGGGGCGGGGTCAGCGCAGCTTGTGAAGATTTAAAAGGCGAAGTACACAGAACAGAGTGATTTCTAAAGAGCTGTTTTTGACAGGGTAAATTAAGCGTTTTTACACTATCCTTGAGAAATTTTAAAACAAAGTATATTACAAACTTTCCATTAAGACCCTAAAGAATCATATTAGCTTGTGGAAAATTGGCTTTGTATGACTCCTGCATTATAGAAAATAAATATGTGCACCCAAATACAGGTTTATATTTCATAGAAGCACTAAACAGGAAGGCATTATCTGCATCATATCAAGTATTTATTCGAATTTATTTAAAGGTTTAGATCATTTAACCATTTAAGTACTTATGATAACTAATGTGCTTGAAACTAATGTGCCTTTTTCTTCTTAAATCACCATCAAATTGAAAATCAAATCCAATAGCAGCCATACCGCTTGACTAAAGTGGCCAGATTCAAGTGACAGTCTGCCAAGATAAACAATTTACCTCAGTGACTGATTCAAGCCTGGCGAGTAATTGTATGTTTGTAAATGGAAATGTGATGAGTAGAAATTAGGACACTAACATCAAGTTTCTGCTACGGCTAAAATAACAGTTCTTTCAAATTTGCCATCACCATTTTAAGTCCTGAAAATACGAGAACTAGAATGATTGCACAGTAATCATGTATTTGAAATGTGGTGAAAAATTAAACAAACAACGGTAAGTGGCTCATCAGTGAAGAGAATCTCACTTTCCACATACATTATCAGAGATATTTTCACTTTAGTCATCAGTGCAGTAGTGTGTCTAGTTATCAGTGGTGTTGCTGCCCTCAGCTGTTAACTTGTTAAGCCCAAAGTTCCTTCATTGGCCCTTTGACACTTCAATGTCTCCTTTAATAATTTTCTCCCCCTCACACAGGGAGATTACGGTCTAATTGGCACACATTGGGCTGCATTCCACATAATGGTAGATTGTAGCCTGTTCTCAAAAACTCCCACTCACCCATGAAAATTCTCCCGTGGGAATCCCATACAAGACTTGTCCTTTAGTACATCCACATTAAACCTGAGAATAAGTCTCCATCTGTGAGATTCTTTCATGCACAAAATAATGAGCTTCTACTCTGTGAAGCCATGCCGAAAATGAGCCATCATCTCTATACCCCAGTGGAACGTGAGCTACCATTGTCTCCAAGACCTTGTGCTCACGGACCATCCATCCTGGTTCTAGCGACTCTCCCAGATTTCATCACTGGACTAGACTGTGGTCCTCATCAGGGATCCAGAAGGTCCCAACCCAGAATCTAGTTATTAAGTTCCTCGAGAGCCAATCTAAATGAGCTCCAGGGGCCGGACAGACATCTCTTGTTTTTTCGTTGTTACAATATAAAAGTTACGAGTCAATATGTGCGATGTGAAGACGAATAGCGTACTGCCATGTAATATAGTCGAGCATATTCAGGCAATGCCACAAGCAGTTACAACTTCTCGAAGGGACAATACCAATGACAAAGTTGGAGCACAATAACCAATGTGTCCAATAAAGGGAGGAGGCACTTCCAACTAGGCGCTCCAAATGATTTATGGACTGCAATCGTAGGTCCATGTTGGGAAATCAGGATTCCCTTGCCAAGAACATTGTGTTCTGGTTCAATACCAGCTGGGGACTGCATTACAGCCACTATCTCTTAAGCAAAAAAAAAAAAAAAAAAAAAAGATCAGATTGTGATTTATATACGTGAAGGTGCAGATGGCAGGACGGTAGATCCTCAGAATTACCTGTGTTTACAGGACATACTTTCTACTAACCCAGAGCATTGCTTAGATATGCCTGTTTCTATCTGAGGACAATTTTTGAGAGCTTTCAAAGCCTTTGTGTTGATCTTTTTTTTTTTTTCATTACACCTCAATGAAACCACAATGCATAAATCAGAGGAATGAAGGCTACTACAAAGGTCTTGAACCAGAAGTGCTGGCAGCAACAGAAAGAGAAAGAAAAGCCTTTTCTTTTCGCAAAGCCAAGCCTGTCATGCTTTTGGGCCACATTATGAATCCTTCCTGGTGCGGAGAAAGAGAAAAAGGCTTCCCCAAACCGCTACAAACATAAACAAGCCGACTGCGGAGAAAACGAAGGCACGTTGTGGCCCTGAAGATAAAGTTAAATCAATCACACCAATGCAAGTGTAATAGAAAAAGACAGTTTAAAGGTTTGGAATAATCACAGATGTCATGAGTAATTTTTCACTTCGGCGGAACATTGTGTTGCCTTGGAAAATAAAGAGTGGAGACGTTTTGACGATAGAACAAGCGAGAGCTGATGAATGGAGCGCACAGACTACAGCTCGAGATAGGCCAGAGAAAATGTCAAAGACCATATGGAAAACGAGATGCGGTAGCACTTCAATAAAAAGCTGCAACACTTTTGTGTTCAGTATGTATGAGTCTACTGAAAGATAATGCCAAACAGTGAAAATGCTGGTGCTCATCTTCATGTTGCTCCAAATTCGTATGCTTTTCTTTCTAGCGTAGAACACAAAAGATTTCTTCAGGATTGTTTTGGTACCATATAAATGGAAGTCAGTGGGGTCCAAAAAAACACTAGACCCCAATGGCTTTCATTGGAGAGAGAGAGAAAAAAAAAAAAACAGAAGAACTTTTCAGAATTTTTTTAGTGTGTGTGTGTGTGTGTGTGTCACAGATGAAAGAGTATTAAAGGTATAGAGGTTTGGAGAAAACAATGAAAAAATTTCTATTTCTGGATGAACTATGCCTTTAAATTTAGGAAACCTATTATTGTAAATTAGTCTGCTTATCGATATTAATTATTAATTATGCTCCTGATTATATTTATTACAATATTATAGCCTTATTCTCAAATTTCAGCACTATTTGTTTAATGCAATTAGTCTGTAAAATTACTGTATGTGAAAAGGAATTTTAAGATGTTATATATGTATATATGTAGAAATATTTTCTGGCAATTTTTGTAGAATGTGTATCAAAACTTTTTCGAGAATAGCAATATAACTGGAACTATTAAAAGGCTCTCTGAAATACTTGATACCAATCGTGACATTCAATGGTCAAATATTCCTGAAAAATAAAAGGTTTTTCAACTACAATCAGTATTTCATATATTAAATACATTTCTGTTACATAGCCACATAAAAAGAGATGATAATACAGTATATAGTTAGTCATTCATTTCTCACTAAATACCCCCTATAAAACTCATTTGCTAACTCGCAGCATGAAATACAGCATCATATTTTGGCTGTGAACGCAACGCTTCATGATTTGCACAATTCCTTTGGTGACTCTGGAGCTAAAGCAACACAGACAGCATGTGCAAATAAATAACGCCATCAGCAATTCATTCTTAGGGAATTTTTGTCCTCTGTTCCCTTCTCAGCTCTCAAGTGAAATGGCACCATAAGACCATTGCTGCGGCACTAATAGTCATGGATAATCAACACTCCTCCTTACACACACACACCTCCATCCTCTCTTACTGCGTTTCAGTGTGCAAATTCTCTGATTGAATGATTAGCACTAAAAGGGACAGGCCTCGCTTTATTGCAGATGTAAGCAGTCCATCAGAGAACCAGCTCATTAGAAATCTATTTAGTGTGTACAGCTTTAATCATGACGGTGACTTTTTAAATATCTCCCTAACATGCGTTTCAGGACTTTTTCCTAAGCTATTGATTGAGATGTCATACGCTAACCCAATTTGAGTTGATCAGATCATCTAATATTTTTTCACTACTAAACAGGCAAGACTGATCACATTTTTGCATCCAGTCAACGTGATATAACACATATCATGCAAAAGTCAATCTGATGAGTTCCTGTTGATATTTCATTATTACGCCACAAGCAAAATTGAGTGCACAGAGCTGCATGCAATTCCTTTCTTGTGGGCTCTTTAATGGCTGTGGATATTGATCCATGAGAGTCGTCCACCGCTATAAGTGCTAATTTGCTTCGTCTTTCAAAAAGCACACGACAGAAGATGGATACAAAAACACCAAATCACTTAATAAACGAACCAATTCTGGTGTATTTTCTCTGTTTGTCATATGGTAACATTAGACTGTAAACCACCAAGGGATTTGTGACATGATTTATAGTAAGTCCTGATTAGCAGTTGGGGTGTTAAATTACTATGTAAAAAAGATCAGAATATTGATTCGATTTTACCTGTGGCCAACAGAGGGCCCTCCAAACCTCTGTGGTCCCAAGACTTCTTGTTGAGTTGTTTGACAATAAAAGAAATGAGTAAATTGTATCTTTAATTACTATTATTTCTTATTCATTGTACTTGACAGCTTTTTCTTTGTTTTACTTTACTTTACGACCAGGTTTAAATCTGAGTGCTGGATTTAGCTGTTGACATGCTAGGTGTTTTTTTTCTTCTTAAATAAATGTGCAAAACATGTGATACACCCACAGTAGCTACATACATTACTCATACTCAAAAACTACTGCCATACATTAGTCTATTATTAGCTTATGAGGTGCATCTTATTGCAGGGAGGTCTGCAAACCAACAGCAATAAAGATATACATGCATAACAGAATATGATTTTAATAGAATAAAATTGCAGAGAATAACAGAAGATAAGAATGAAACTTGGAGCTCTGGTTTATGGATAATGCCACTTCTTACAGACAGCTGCACTTTCCTAATCTTACAGATTCACATTTAGAGAATGCTTAACCTACTTCGCGGGTGTCTCTAATGCATTCTGTTTGTTTGAGCTCCATGTGTGAGGTTTCTTTCATTTGCAATTTTTGGTTTTTAGAAAAAGGACTGTCAGAGCCATACATTCAGAATTCATATGCTCACTGTTTAGCAACAGATGGAGTTTATAGCATTCCTTTCAGTCACATTATTTACACCTGAATGACTCCAGTATCAATGCACATTAATTGGGTTCACAGTTTATTTTGCTAAACGCAGGAACTGCAATAGACCAAACAAAGACCAACAAAAGTTATTGAATGGAATTATTTTAATCATACATTGTATGTGTGTGTAAATACACACCATTTTGGGTTGTTTTATATTAACACCACCAAAGAAACACCTCTGATCAGCATCTATTTAAATTAGCCAGTCAAATACACTAGGTTTTTCTCAGTCGACTAGCTGTACAGGCAACCCAACGGCTAATCGATTTTCAAAATATGTAGTTTTGCTCATCCCTAATGGCTACTTTATCAGTTAAGTCAAGAAAAAGTTCCAGTAAAGCGATTCATGACCAGGCTTGCATCAGTCTACTTTGCAGAATGGATTCTATAATTCAACCCATGATGATGCGGGAATTTACCTCCATGGACATGGATTCCATCTCAACAAAATATGTCAAATAGAGGCTCATCGTCTTCATCACACGCCACACTGATTGATTTGGACATTTGGAGCTGAGTGGTAACATGGGGAATCACTGAAATGAATGAAGCCTCCCTTTTGCAATGGTACATTAAGCTATTTGCGGCAAGAGATGAAAAAAGTTAATACGAGACTAGCAGTTTTCCAACCGTTTCCTGTGGGATTTTTCTCAATTACATCCCCGTCGCTCCGCAGTGGAGTGAAGCTCAGAAATTTCATTCAGAGTTAATGTGATGTTAATACTTGTGCCGAAGATGACTGCATTACAAAAAGGTTGGACGAATTAACCTACACACAAAAATAGCACACAGATCCACATGTATCTATTCCGATCCCCTGAAACGCAGCTAAGCCTGATGAGTCGTTTTGATTGGCATGACATTTTGACAGGCACATGCTTTATTTTTGCACATTGGAGTGGGACACAGGGATTGTGCGGTGTGAATGCTGTAAATAAAACTTGCCAGAACTCTAACCACAAACAGAACAATAAAAATCAGTGCCATGCAGTTTGTGATAAGCATGTTCTGATACGACTACATTCTGAATGGCCTTTGTTTGTATACATCTAAAACATGCACAAGTCTAAAAAGGGTCAGACACCCTGTGAGAAAGCCCAGCCACAAAGGACATTTCAGTAAGAGTTTTTGTGTTCCAGTAACTTCACTAGCAATGGTGCCCTGAAACATTTATGAGTCTACATTGTTGCACTTGCATGTTTAATAAAGATGCAGAGTGATTCATACACATGCAGTTACGGAAAACTATGCATGGGAGTCAACTATATTAGCCATCGGCCATTCCCACAAACACACACACACAAAATCCATCCAACTGTATCTGCTTCTGGATGGAGCCCTTTATGTTTATTCTTTAAAAAAAAATGCTGCTCCTTAAAAGCAATAAAACACATGAATTATTTTCATTTCTGAAGTACATTTGAACGCAACATGAAAGTTTAATAACAAAAAGAAACTTTTTAAGCTTTGCAACTTAACTTTGTTTCTGCTCATAATGTGGCAATAATGCAATGTAAATTAAACAGGAAACTTTATAATCCTCTTAACTTACATTATTTGAGCTGCAAATAATTAAGAAAGACTTCCTAAAAAAAATTCTAAAAGGCGCTCTTTTGGTTGTCACTGCCGGCTACGCATCCCAAAAATGAGCCGGTAAACTCTTTAAAGGTTGAAATGAGGCTCGCAAGCCACTGAAATAGTTGTTAGAGCAAAATCATTAGGCTTGAGGGAGAAATTTGCATGCAAATCTTAGAAAGACTCAGTGGGTATATCCTTCAATTTGAACTTTTCTTATGGACCCCTGAAGCAACAGACGCCATTGTGTGTGAGGAGTTCTTCTGACTTTAATGGCCATACAAAGCCAAAATTATGGCAAATATGGTTATAAATTCCAAACCAAATCTGTTACAGACCTCAAAAGCATTTTAAAACCGTAAATCCACTTGAGCCTGCAGCTGTAAACTTAATTATGGTGCCATAGTTCTTTACCCATATTTCACTGGAGCAATGATAGTTTACTAGACCATTTCTTCTCCCAATAATTCCAATTAAATTGTTTTTTTGGTGTTACTCTCCGAGATATCAGGGACAATTTTGCAGCCATTTAAAAATGTGAACATGGAAATGCATTGTAAAACATCTCCTTTTTTAGTACTATTGTTCAGGAAGAACAATGACAAACCTTTCACCAGTTCCTTTTCTTCCTCTGGACCATAAATCAACCCTTTCTTTTTGAGAAAGGATGATACCACAGTAATCTCAAAGGATGTACAGTTGAAAATAGACCACTGGCAGAGGACATTTCGAAAGCCTTTTCATAGGAAAGAAACTGTGTGGCGTCTCAAAAAGTTGCTGTTTGGTTCAAAACCTGGATAACGAATACTATTATTTGGATGAATAAAAATACGATGCAGGTTAATATTTATAAAGCTGCCAATAAGCAGTGTTTTTCTAACGTACTGTGGCATTAACCACTCGCAATATTTTTAGCACGGGAGGAAGAAGAGAATGATGAAAGTACTTTTCGGATGAAAACTGTACGGAACATGATAATTCCATTCCCTCTTGCTCTAAGCATTGACAGTGAGGGCTCTGATTTATTCATGAACCTTGCGCATGCTGCCAAGAAGCATTAAATCGGAGCAAGTGACTGAAAGGGTTGGGGTGGGTAGGGGGGTGCCAAAAAAAAAAAAAAAAAGTTGCTGAGAAAAGCAAATTACAGTTTCAAAACAAATCAAACAAAGGTGTGGACATGGCATGTCTGGCACCCTCTCCATAACTCTCCTGGAAAAACTATTTGTCTCAACATGAACCAATTAAAGCATCTCCCACTTCTAAAGTAACCTTGGGCAACACTTTAGAGAGCGGCAGTCTTTGTTCTAGCAGAAATAGCAACACGTTTCTTTGAGGAGAGTGCTTCTTATTAGGGCATTTCATCATCTTGTTGGGCTTGTTTACCGAGCAATCGTAACTTTCAGTGTTTTTAGTGGTGTACTGGATATTTTGGCTTTTAGGGCAGCAGAATCACATCCCAGATAACACACGTATGTCTGCAAGATGTCTGTTAAAGATCTCTTGATCTGGAAAGCATCTGCTGACTACAAACGTCTGGCAGA
>JAUMHR010000099.1:3608502-3624027 GCA_032361145.1 Enteromius fasciolatus | reverse complement strand
AAAAAATTAACGTAATTAACGACAAAACGTAATTAACGCCGTTAACGCGTTATTTTTGACAGCCCTAATATATATATATATATATGTTTGTTTGTTTTAACTTTGTTTTAATTTCATGCTTGATTTTTCTTTAGTGTGGAATATAAAAAAATTAAATTCCACTATGAAGTATTACACAGAAAGATGCAAAAATGTATTCGCATTGCCCTTAAATTTGAACAGAAAAATATGAAATGTGAATAAAAAAATCTTAATCAGAATTCTGTTTGGTTTCTAGTACCTGTTCTCATTTTTGAAATAGTGCCAGAAATTCATGGCACCAGCCAAAAAATACAGAGCATGCCTCGAGGTTATCTTTTGATTCATGAAAGATGTTATTAATGATAATGCATCATACTTTGAGAAACAACAGTTTTTCATTAAAGAGTGGATGTGGTGTCTTGTGCTGTAACAACAGAAATTAGTATTAATTATTAAGATTTGGAATTTAATTGTAATTTCCACTTTTCTTGCAGAGCTTTTCCGGTGATCTAATGATTAGGAACATTCAGCTTAATCATGGAGGGAAGTACGTTTGTCTCGTCGACACAGACGTTGAGAGTTTGTCTGCTGATGCAATATTGGTTGTTAAAGGTAGGAACTAATTGTTTTCGGTTTATATGTCCACATGCACAACATTTGCCTTCTGTGCCCATTGTTTTATATATATATACACACAAGCACCTTCCATAGTGAAGAGCTTCTTGCGAGGTGTGTATTTCAATGAAAGGGCACTGCTAAAGTAGCAAGAGTTCAGAGAGTGCTAAATGTGTCACTTGGGATATTTTATGGGGCCTCGTCTTCGCTGCTGTTTTTGTGAGTCACATTGGTATTCATGGCCATTACACATCACGGTTCTGTCCCAGGTGTTTGGAGAGGAGCTGTTTATCATAGAGGATGTCTTTAATTGGCTCATTTACACATCGGCTAAGCAGCACGACGGCCCCCAGAATGCAGTGCAAATGAAGAGAAAACATTTAAATGGCAGAGAGTTATCTGGAGCAGAAATGTGAATCATTTAGTTGCGCATATACAAGCATACACACATACACCCAAACTCACGCAAGCATGCCTAAGCACAAACCGCTCGCCATGTCTAACACCTTAGAACACACACTCCTAAACAAATAGTTGTCTTCTTATCAGAGTGAGACAGTTTCTAAGTCATCAATATGCACAATGCATGGGGCCAGTTTAACGTTTGAGCAGGTGCGGCGTATAATCAAACACTCCTAATTAATTCAATTCCATATGGGCTGTGTGATCGAGTCAGGTCCCCCCAGCCCCCCAGACTTGGTTGTGGTGGAGGAGGTCACAGACAGCACGGCTCAGCTGTCCTGGAGCCCAGGCCAGGACAATGGAAGTCCCATTACTGGATATGTCATCCAGGCCAGGACTCCTTTTACTGTCGGCTGGCAAGCTGTCGACACAGGTACATCATCACCCATCACAAACATATGCCATTGTGTGTCATCCCATTGGAGCCCATCAGATTTATATATATGTATATATGTATTTTTTTATATATATATATATATATATATATAAATGTGTGTGATTTGAATTAGAATTAACTTTTTTATATGCCTTTGTCATTTTTATTAGTTGTTATTTTTATTTAGTTTATTAGTTTTATGTATTTTACACACACACACACACACACATATATATATATATAGACATTGAAAAAGTTACTGAAAACAGCTGGTTAATGTTTTTGTGGGAACTAAATTTTAAATGTTTGCTATTTACATATATGTATTAGGGGTGTAACGATATGCATATTCGTATTACTCTGTTCGGTACGAGGCTTTCAGTTCGGTACGCATTACAAACCGAACGATTCAAACTAATACTTTTATATTTGGAAAAAAAAGAGAATAAAGTTTGTAAAATATAATATTTTCAGTGCTACGCTCAACAAGACAGCCCAAACGACCGGACAGGCAACATGCTGCTGCCCCTCACACCCCTAAACAGACGAAAACTAGAAACACGCACATTACGTACATAACTATCCCTACGGCATTCAGCATTCATTCAAGGTACGACATACACCGAACCGTGATTTTTGTGAACCGTTACACCCTTAACATATATATATATGTATATATTATTTATTAAATTTTCTTGCACTTTTTATTACTAAAGAAAGAGACAGAGAGATCTGAATTAGAATTTTAGTTTCACTTTTTATGTGCTTTTATCATTTTTATTTATTTTTTATTATTTTACATTTACATGTTCATTATATTAATTTATTAATTTCATGTAAGTTTAATTATGATATATAATTTTTTATTTATTGTATATTTTATATTTCATTTTATTTATTTTTTTTTTATTTAGCTATTTTGTTTTATTTATTTCAATTTGAGTCATTTTAGTGTATAAACCTTTAGTGCTTTAACTGTTTTATTTCAGATAGTTGCTTTTGTGTTTTACTGTTTCTTTTATCTTCAGTTCCTGAGGTGATCAATGGGAACACTCTGACTGCAACCGTGGTGGGTTTGAACGCTTGGGTGGAATATGAGTTCAGAGTCCTGGCCAGTAACAGTGTCGGGATGGGAGAGCCCAGTCCCCCGTCTACCAAGATCAGAACAGAAGATGCTAGTGAGTATGCTAGTGTGAGACTTATTCCAGACAGGCACTGAAATTGAAAGCACTGGAGCAGACCCTACATCCTCAATTTTCACATCATCTGTCACATCCATCACTTTTATTCCACATGTAACACTCAAACCTATTCTGAAAATGCGTTCTTTTATTCACACATTTCTGAGGGATGGTTTAAAGAAGGTACAATCTCTTTCAAAGAGATAGTTTAGTTTAGTCTTTTTGTGATGAAAAATTCAATACACTTTTGATTCTGAAACATACAATGAAAAATCCCAATCAGTACTCTGCCGGCAGCATTTTAATCTGTTCTTTGGGTTTTTGCCCGCAGTGCCTGACACAGCTCCCACTGATGTCGGAGGCGGAGGAGGTACCAAAACGGAATTAGTGATAACATGGGAGGTAAGTCATTTGTCAGATTTTACTGCTCCCTCGGCCAGCCTGGGCTAAATGCCGGTGCTTAATTGTGTAGAATGAAATGTAGCCATTTTATGATCGTTGCCCACTCCAAGACCCCTCCCTCTTGGCCTCCGGACTCCAGCCTTTACTACTTCTCCTCCAAATAGAAGTTAACTCAGGGCCAGAGAGTTTCTTTGAAGTGTGTTTCCTTCACAAATATGCTTCTTTCTGTTTCAGGAAATAAGGCATTTAGCAAGGGAAAGTCTAATATTCATACGAAATTGCCTTCATTTGAAAAGCTTTCATTTGAACTTTCAAAGCCTTTTATGAACTGTATTATTGATTTAATCTATTTTAAGTAACCTAAATGCTAAAACATGTTGGAGAACCATACTATTCTGTAACTAGTGGTACAATAGCAACTTCAGTAAAAAGCAGAGTGATGCAAACAGTTACAACACTTTTGGAAAACAAGTTTAAAATTATTATATAGGTAGTTGACATATACCAATGTATCCTATGGTGTGACAGAAAAATAAAAATAACACTCTAACATTGACTCTCTAACAAACGTTTTTTTCTACATGGTTTCTATATCACAGAATAGGACACAGTCCAATTTTTATTTGGGTGGGTGTAAGAAATAAATAAAACATTTGAACAATAAACAGTAAAATATAACAGGTAACACTTTATTTTGATGGTCCCTTTTGAACAATCTGTTGACAATAAGTTGCTTTGCACCTACATGTCAACTAACTCTCATTAGAATATTAGTACACTCTCTCATTAATATCTGCTTACTCTTTATTGTGATGGTCTCCAAAAGACGCTCTACTGACTATAAGTAACTTTGCAAGTAACCCTAACCCTACCAGTCTACTAATACTCTGCTAGCACTCTATTGAGAGTTATAGATATGTAGGTGCAATGTTACTTATAATTAACAGAATACGTTAAAGGGACCATCAAAATAAAGTGAAACCATATAAGGATACAAAATGTTTTGATTTAAAATAAGTTAGATTTTTTGAACATTCAATTAATCAAATAATCCAACCCCAAAAAACACATATTCCTCACAAAAAAAATTATTTTTAATACTTTATATAAATTTTTCTTGAGCACCAGATTAGCTGTTTTTATTTATTTAAAATGCATTAATAATCATTTAATAATTTAAACATATTAAAATAGAAAACTATTATTTTAAATTGTGATTATATTTTACAGTATTACCGTTTTTATTGTATTTTCATCAAATAAATGTAGCCCTTGGTGAGCATAAATGACTTCTTTCAAAAATAAAAATCAATTCTTACAGACCTCAAACTGGTCGGTCTTGTATTTTTGAGAGGAATTTTTTCATTTCACTTTTCTCTACTAATATGAAGTCATGAAACAGCATGCATAATAATTAAAGTGACTTGAGAAAGAAAGTGCTCTTTAAGCTAAGTGCTAATAAAGCCCTCTTTCATGTGGGTCAGTTGGTGTGTTGACCTCAATTTGTTTTAATATCACTATAGTTTTGTGTTCCACTCTAAGCCTGTTCCAGAGGAGTTGCAGAATGGAGAGGGCTTTGGTTATATCATTGCTTTCCGGCCGGTGGGAATGGTCACTTGGACCCGCGCCGTGATCTCTGCACCCAGCGTCACCCGCTACGTTTTTCGCAATGACACCATCCCACCTTTCTCGCCATTTAACGTCAAAGTGGGAGCGTTCAACAACCGTGGAGAAGGACCTTTCAGCAGTATCGCAACAGTGTTCTCTGCAGAGGAAGGTAGAGTGCATTTGTGTACATCACCTCCAGCAATAGCAAACTCATGCACACAGAACATAATTTTTCTTAACCAGATTTTTTTCACTTTATATAGTGGCCATGTCATTACTCTTTTGTTACACAGCAGCTGCCAGTAAGTTAGGCTTTACATATAAAGGTAGTACAATACAGTGATTTTACCACAAATAAACTTTAGTAAATGTTGAATCTGATAGGGCTATGATGTGATATCATATGATATTCTGGTCTCTAGATATAAATCGTTTACACTTCCATTGAAAGTTTTTTATGTTTTTAAAAGTTTCTTATACATACTAATGCTGCATTTATTTGGTAAATATTGTGATATAATATTACAATTTAATATATTTTATCTTGTAATTTATTAACGTGATGGCAAAGCTGAATTTACAGCATCATTACTCCAGCGTGCAGGCACTTATCTGATCAGTCTAATATGCTGAGTTATTGTTATCAGTGTTATATGCTACTTAATTGTGTGTTAAAAAAGTGTTAACCATAAGCAATAGAACAATAAAAAACAGCATTCGACATTTATTTTTAAACTAGCAATTTACTATCAATTTAGATCAATTCAATGCATGCTCGCTAAGTAAAAAGTATGAATTTGAAAAATATTTGAATTCTACTGTATGCAAAACAATTTTTTATTTGTTATCATTCACTAAACCGACATATTTGCTTTAGAAAATAAGCAAAATAGTACAATTAGTTCATATCACATATAGTCCTGATGATTTCTGCTTTCAATTTTTGTCTAAGCTTCCGAAAAATACCAATATACGCCAGTGAGCGATACATTGTTTGGGCCTGTGGAGCTAAAACATTAGGAACACAAACACAGTCAGACTCAGCAGTAGTCCCTTCACGTTCTCAAACACTGTCTCGGTTCCCTCCCTTCACACATACAGGTGTGACCTTGAATGAGAATGATGGAATAAGTTGATTGAGACAACTTATGCCCCTCCTCCCTCGTTCAAGCTGCGAACGACAACCTTATATTAGTTATTGCGGCTATAGGTTACAACAAATCCTGCTAGACACTTACAGGCCTATTCATGTGCTAGAGTGTTAATTGAATTTTCCCAGCAGATTGTCTCCTTCTCTGTCAGTCACAATTCCCATTAAAATGAAGTAGGGCCTCTCTCAGGTGACACCGGGGCTTCGTTCTCTGACTTAATCCAATTTTACTTCGATGGCTGTGTAAAGCTTTTTGAATAAGAGCCTCAACATCTCTCCATTCCTCCGCAGTGCCGAGCGTAGCGCTGGAGAGAGTCTCAGCAAAAAGTCTGTCGGCGGCCGATATCGAAGTTACCTGGGAGCCGATCGCATCGACTCCCGAAAGAGTTCTCGGATATGAGGTTTGACTTGCATTGTCTTCCCGTTGGCCACATTAAATGTCATGTTTTCCCTGTAATAATGCGATCCGGATCTTGAGCGATTATTAAAAGTGCTTCTCACCTCTCCCATGCCACCCTCAAACATGGAGAATGCCAGTGTTTAGACAGCGCTGCTGCTTTGTTAAATGTCTGCGGCTCTTAGAAGCTGGATAAAAGCTCTCCACTGGCCTTTCAAGAATGCAAAGAGAGTCTCGCTTTCTCACAAGCCACTCTCTCCATCTCTGTCACCCCTGCCCTGCGGCACAAAACAGCCACGTTGCCATGGCAGCGGCCATATTGTCTGGAAAGAATAGAACTATCATGTCACTGGATTCTAGATGAGGCGAAAACTTTTTAGGGTTTATTTTTTGTCTCATCTTTGGTTAGCGAGGACTGAAAGACCGAATCAAAGCAGCATGGATCAAGGAACTGAGCTGTATGCGTATATATACCATTTATTTTGTGCTCATGGTCCTTTGAAGCACCTGCAGCATTTGAAATGGAACATTCCTTTTTAAACTATCACTGCATTTCCTTTTGCACAAAACCAAACTGTAAGGTCCAACAGTCTGAGACTGCTAATGCATCAACTTTGGGTTTTGCTAATTTATTGCTACTTTTTAAAATCGATGACATTATCTGTATAATAATTTAGACATCTTGGTGTTCTGTCTATCTGAATATCTGTCAATAAGAATATTGCATTTGTCACACCTACGGGAAGCTTAATTGGAAATAAATTTGGAATAACAGGACAAATTTACCTTGAATGGTTTGATATATGGTTTTATTTTTTTATATATTTATTTGAGTCATTATAACATTTATTTAGCACGGATGCTTTGAAGGCTTTTACATTATTACAAAACAATTTCTATTTCAAATATATGCTTTTGTTTTGAACTTTTATGCATCAAAGAATTCTGAATTAAATGGATCAAGCACCACAACTGTTTTCAATGTTAATAGTAATTTAAAGTGCACAAAATAAGCATATTAGAAAGATTTCTGAAGAATCTTGTGACACTGAATACTGAGTAACAGAAGTATGCTTCCCTTGGGCAGATCTCATTAATGTCTAATTTTGAAATTGGCTTAAATCTTCCTATACTTAATGCCTTAATATTGATATTACGTATGTCCCGGAGTTAATAATTGATTATTTCATTTCCACTGCCTAATTGTTTCTCACCTAGCACACAGCTAAATGTTAATTGAAATTTCATATCCTCAAGAGAATCTGACACAAATGATCAGCTAAATGAAGTGAATAATATAAATGCATGTATCAAAAATATCTGAAGAGATCACTTCATGTTAAAAGACTCATTAGAAATCTAAAATGCAATAACTTTCATAGAATGTAATAAACTCCATGCAAATAATATCTCACCTTCTTTGGCAGCAGATACAAATTCTTGGCATTTACTATGTTAACCCAATTAACATATTTCCATTAGCAACTATTTAAATTAAGTTAAATGAATGTGCCAAGACATTTTTATTTTCATAGTAGCACTTCTTTTGAGGCAAAAATCTGCATATTCAGGGTCACAAAGGGTTGCAAGAGTGATTGTAATTGTTCTGTCATAGAGCTATTTACAACTAAAGTCAAGGATATATAAAATGCCCTTGTTTTGTGTCCTGGCGAACAGGTGGTGTACTGGGAAGATGACACAAAGCCAGATACGGTGGGTAAAGTGCGGATCACTGGAAACTACACAGCAGTGAATGTCAGCGGCCTGCAGGGGAACACTCAATATTACCTAGCAGTGTGTGCCTTCAATACCGCAGGAACTGGCCCCCAGTCTGTACCTGTCAACGTTACCACCAAAAAACCACGTAAGCACAGTTTCATAGAACATTCTGTGCTTGTGTGTTGCTTACACGTTTATTCGATGTTTGCATATTTTACTCATCTGCAGTATGTTAATCTTAATTTACCTTTATTTTTTACTCTGCTCAATGTTATAGTAATCTATTTCTGCCTCATAGCGTGTGGTTTTTTTGGTAACAAAGTTTTCAAAAGGCTTTTTTTGCTTGAGGTGCCTAGTAGTACATAAAAATTGTACATTCACGCTTTGTGTTTTGAGTTATGTCTGTGAAAGATTGAAAACCTATAACTTTTGGACAGATCACTAAGTCTATATGCATGCTTTAAACCTGCTGTGACATGACTTGAAGGTGTTTTTCCAACTGAAGAGTTTTCAACCCTCTATTTTTGCAGTAGTCTAGTGAAGTCAAGGCGAGTTTATTTTTAAAGCATTTAAAAGCAGCAGAAATTGACCCAAAGGGCTAAACAACTCTCACTAAACTTAGATGCTAAATTAAACCAGGAATATTCAATAAAAAACACACAATACCAAACTGTGGAAACTAATTGTATCCAATTAGAATGCATCACACTTTCCAATGATTTTGATTTGAGTTAAAATAAACTTCCTCTGCTGACGGTACTAGTCTAATTGTCAAACATTTTGGTGTTATCAAATGCGGTTGCACAATTGATCGTGCATTGTGAACTCTTTATTTCTTTTTCTGCCCTTTTTTTCATCCACATCAATCCACAGCACCTGGACAGCCTCCTCAGAACGTAGAGTGGAATCTGATTGGCTCTCAGCTCGTGCTGCAGTGGGATCCCGTCATCGCTCTCGAAACTGAATCTGAGGTCACAGGATACATAGTGAGTGATATTATCTCTCTGCACCCAGTAAATGCAATGAGAACTTTTATAAGTTTCACAGAAGGTAATCTGTTGTTTTCCCTTTAGCAGTCAGGCATTTCCATTCCTCCATTGTGAGCCGAACAATAACGGCAGGAGCTGCAATGCATCTGATATTATTGATGTACATAATAAGGGTTGTTGGGGTGCAGTAATTTAGCTGCAAAGACATTTGTGTGTTTTTATAGATAAGAGCACAGCATATGCTATTTCATGTCTCGTTCCACCTCTCTTAATTACACATGCATGCAATTAACAGCTCTCGCAGTGCTAATTTCCCCACAAGGGAAAACAGTCATGAAGCTCAGGGGAAAGGCACTAGCCATTAGCATCAGTAAACATTATCTAGAAAAACAGGCCGTCACCTGTGTTTAACTTTATTTATATACTGTATATTTCGTTATATTACTGTTGTTGCTTAAACTAGCTCTAAATATTAAACATAAATTCCTTTAATCAGTCCTGTATGTATATTGTATTACCACCAATAATGCTATATCTTAGAATTATCTTCATTTGGGGGATTTTTTAGTAAAAATGCCACTAATTGTGATGCATTTAATTGATGGACTTCATATTAAAACAAAACAAAAATGATTGACAGCCCTAGTGTTAATATTCTGAACGAAGCTTATGATTGATTTGGGTGCCGTCATCTACAGGTGCTGTACAGAAGACACCGGAATAACGACATGTACTCAATCATCACCAACAAAACCTCGGTTGAGTTGACCCTCAATCCGAACGACAACTACGTCATTCAGATCAAGACCCTCAGTGAAGGAGGCTTGGGGGAAGGAAGCGAGCCCATCCACATCCACCAACTCAGTAAGTCATTTCCTGTTGCCATCTTTTATTTCGTCTTCCGCTGGCATTGATGAGCTCTTAATGGGGATTCAGTCAGTTTGGATGCCTAAATATTTAGCTCTGTTCGCTTCAGTCTTTCAGAGTGTCGCAGAATCCGACCTTTTAAGAAATGCACGCTCTTCTGCTATCTATCTCTGTCACTGCGCAGCCAGAGCTGCATATAAATTAGTGAGAATCCCCCCCAATTTCTTCACTCCTTCAAATGGGAGACAATCAAAATGTGCTCGACTTCCCTCCCTCTTCATGCACAGATTTGCTTTCAGATTCAACCTGATTCTTTCAGAAGATTCTTTCCTCGGTAATGGCTCTTTGCATGAATAGAGTACATTAGATGCAAAAGTTGACACGGGATATGTTAGATAAGCTATACCATGAATATATCAAATGTTACATTTGTAAAACTGAGCCATTCGACTGAACCAGTGCATATTTTTAACATAATATGTTAAATGTGTAAACATATGTGAACAAAAACTTTTATTTTGGATGTGATTAATCACAATTAATCATTTGACAGCACTAATATATATATAAACATTTTCAGACCTCAATTTGTTCTTAAAAATTGTAATCTACATTATTAGGCAATTTCTCTTTGATTTAGTAATGAGCTCTCTTAGAATTCAAACCACAACGCTCTCTTTCTCTCCTTTGAGAGTGTTTCTTAACGGTTGTGTTTGCGTTTGCTTACAGGCATGGGTGCCCGTGGATCCAGAGCAGGAAGGCTGTGCACACTTTCTCTCTCTCCGCTCCTCATTTGCGCTCTGTCGACGCTCAGTGCCTCCTGATGTTCGCCTCCCATGAGCACCAGACCCAACCGCACCAAGATAAACACACTTTCTGCTCTTTGCTCATACAAGGCTTATGATTCCCATCAAAATCTGACCAGATGGGATTCCCCAGCTCTGGCAACATGTATGAAAGAGCCGGATGTTAAAATGTCATGGGAATGTTGGGGAATTCATCATTAGTAAATATGGCCCTGCAAGAGAGTCATTAGGGTTTATAGGATGAGTACTGCAAACTAACAAACAAAAAACATTTTCTTATTGAGTATTTTTGGTTTCTTTTCCTGTAAAAAAAAAACATCTACAGCAATTAAATTAAGTTAAGAAAAACTGCATTAAATATTAAGACTTGTTTTCAGAGATTATAGCTTGACGTTTATTTTCCATATTAATTAATTTATTATAAAAATAAAACAAATAAAAAAAAACTTTGAAAACAAATCTTATAAATTGGAAAATAAGACAAAAATACAGTTTAAGAAAAGTTTTTGTTGCATATAATGTGACAGTTTCTTTGGCACCCCAACAGGGGGAAAAAAACACAAACCGCTTTTCTTCTTTGTATAATATGCTTCTTTATGCAGTGTGCCGATGTGTGCATCATATTTTCGTCTGATCCTTGAGAACAATCGATGCCTTAAATTCATGTACGCGCCAAAGTAGATGAAAATAGTTTTGCAGTTGAGGACAAGGGCTAAGAAACCAGTGTTGGTGGGAGTTGCTTTTATATATAATGTGGATTTGTGGATCTCTTGTGGTTTCCTTGCGCTAACTAAGTTCTGGGTCTGGATTAACAAAGCTGAGCATTGATTTGTGCTAATGGGAATCTTCCATTAGTTAAGAAAAGAGTGTCGCCATCCCGCCTCTATTACAGTGCCATCGACTGCAAAGGCTCCCTCTCAGTCTCTTTGATGGGTATTAGCATTTTGTTAGGCGCTTCATGTCGGTTAAATTATTGATGCATTACACATTAGACACTCTACACAATTAAGGTCTATTTTTCCTGCGAGTATTTGATCTGTAGATGTCATCTAGTTGAACAAATTTAAACTTTAATGTTTTCTGCGACCCATTAATGCCTTTTAATATATACTGTAACCATAAACAACATACCAAAATGCCACTGAATATGGTTTCTGTCACTTAGAAAAGTAAGCTTTTGAAAGTTATTCATATGCCTCACACACTTCCTCCTGTACTTATGTTCATGATTGTCAGTAAACTGGCATATAAACTGCAAAACAAGCTGTCAAAAACTAAGTGACAAGATGTAGAACAATGCTGGAAGGATATCAAATTTTTATAGCTCTAATGGCCTTGCAGATGTGAAAAGACTGAAAGCCTTGCAAACAAGTACAAGTCTGATGCGTAAAAGTCCCCAGAGTTCTCTAACAGTCTGAAAAAAATCAGTTGTTCAAGGTGGTTTTCCATCCTAATATTGTAGTATTGTTCAAAAGACACAGCAGGGTTAAATAGTATTTTATTTGTGATCACATTTATTGTCGATTAATTAAGCTCTTGCATCTGCGATATTTGCCCACTGGTTATTTATCATATCTTGAATCGGTAACAAGCCTCCACAAGCTTTCATGCTTGGGGTTGCCAGATTTCATGAGTTTAAATCCCCCAATTAGAGATTTTCTTTTAAAAGGACACATTTTCTGCCCAGTGTAATACATAATCTCTCCAATCTGGCAGCCATGTGCCTGTGCTATTTGTTTTAATAGAAAACGTGAACATAATTTGGCATTTTTAAAGCTAATATTAAGTATTTCACGCTTTATATTTTAGTAGAAGATTTCATTTTTATCAGTTATTATAATGTAATACAAAGTTTTTATAGGATAGGGTAAACATACAGTAACAAATCAGGAAAATCGATGAAGCAAATTAAACCCTGTATATGAGCTGATGTTTTCTTCCCTGTGTGAAAGTGCAATAATCCCAATTAAAGTTAAAAACTAAAAAGTGACACAAGGAGAGCGATAACAGCAGAGAAACTATATTATAGCAATCACTCAAGCATTTAGAGACCAGAGCTCATAATAAGCAATCATATTGTGCATTAGTGTGGGTTCTAATATGGTTATTGTTTATAGTTATCTTTGTAGTTATCGCTCTTGGCGTGAATAGACCTTAATAATCACAAGTATACATTTTGAGAAAAATATTCAGTTTAAACGTTATCATGCAGCCACATGATCTAACACGCACCAAATTCTGAGTTTCTCATTTGTACCCTCAATGAGACAAGAGGCGAGGCACTTCGGGGGTGACCTTTTAACGCAGAGGTTCGCTGCCAAGGAATAGTGCCTTCACTGGACAATATGTTCCTGGCTCTGTCATGGCAGTATCAGGCTGTAGAGTCCATAATTTGCACTTGTTCTTCTCAACGTCAGAAGAAAGCACAAGGTAGTGAACCAAGGTGACATAGCCTTCCTGCGAAGTCTCCAGAACAGGTGAGGTAGACGCAGCCCATGAAGACATGTTAAAAATGTTAGCAAAGGAGATAAAAAAAAAGAGGCTGCATCCCAAGTCCCAATCAGGACAGCCTATCTGTTCTCCTTCAAGCTTTCATAAAGGTCTGGGAACCTTGATTAGGCTGCAGTGGCCCAGTCAATGGGATATCGATTTTTCTGCTCTATATTGCGGCTGTCACAATGCAGACTCTTGATTGACTGATGTCGGTGTTCCTGTCAGCCATCTTGTGTGGAGTTTGTTCTTTGAGTGTCTGAGATGTCCTTGCCCTCCTCCCATTCAGAGAGTTTGGGTTTTTGCAGAAAGATGCAGAGAACAAAGAGAAGTTACATTTTGCAATCCTGCATCTACTGTATGTAAAAGCATGCAAAAACATGTTACATGTACATGTTCCAAGGTCCAGAGTTTGGCCCATTATTTTATTTATGTACTTATTTTTTCTCTTTTAAAGTCTCTTATATTCACCCAGTCTGCATTTATTTGATCAAAAAATAAAAGTAATATTGTAAAACAGTATTTAAATGTACTGTTTTCTACTTTAAATGTAAACGTATTCCTGTGATGCAAAGCTGACATTTTAGCACCAATTAATTTCATGCATTCTTGCTGAGAAGAAAAAGAACAGTAAATTCCATAATACTGTATCCCTACATTACATCACAGAAGTGGGTTGCAAACATGACTTTAAAGCCTCTGTTATGAAGGCATTCTTAGTTTATTTTATGGTGTTCTTTATAAATCTATAGCTGAGTTTGTCTCTTTGAAATGACAAATAATTTATAGCTCATCTATTATTTTCAGACGTTTTTTTTTTTCAGCGTAGGAAAATGAAAATAGACATTTGCTGTGTAATATAACTAGTCCATATTACAGTAATTACAAAGTTTGTGCTGCTTATCACACCCCTGTCACTAATGATATGTTCATTTTTCCATGCACTGTTTTTCCTACTGCTCTCAGTTTATTCTAATGTGCCGCGACTCTCAGTTACAGTATCTGCGTAATGATGCATATAAACACTGAAACAATAATTGTTGTTTAATAGCAATGATTTCTTTGGTACTCTTAAAATTGTGAAGTCTAATTTGCCTAATTTTGTGTACACCGTATAAACCGTGAGTTTCATTTCTACACATTATGGTTTCCCTTTGGCAAAACTTTGATATGATGTTAATGACAGATCTTATCGCTACAATCCAATTATGTTTAATAATCTGAAATGAAAAACGCTGATACCTTTGCAAGATGTAAATAGTGGCTATATATTTTTAGAGTCGGCCAGCATTGATAACCTGATGTTTTCTACTGCACACGGCCCTGAGAATTTAATACTGATGTATTAATGAATAATCTCTGTGAGATGACTTGCAAATAACATGACATTTTCATATTGAAAAGTAACCGTTTTGTCTTGTATACTAAAACTGTGCATGTGGAAAAATGTTTGGTGCATACGTGTTGATTTTTATAATCCTGTTAAAAACTTAATAAAAATGTCAAAAGCCTGGCTGCTGTATTTCATTGGGGGCTTAAAACAGATTACATTACAGAGTAGGAAAACGGTAGCCTTTAAGCCACATGCAATTTCAAATGGTGTTTTGAATCTTTTCCTTTTATTCTATCTATCTATCTATCTATCTATCTATCTAGGATCTCAGAAAACACTACAACTTGCTGACTACCCAGGGTATAACCATTTACCAATTTATAAACTAAACCAATTATTATAGTTATAATATATAATATATTATGGTGGCCGAGAGAGTTCAACATGCTGTAAACATAAGAAAACACGCAATTCTGACATCAAATCTTTCTATTCTGACTTTATAACTCGCAATTATGACTTTACTGTATATCTCACAATTTTGACTTCATATCTCTTATAACTCGCAATTCTGACTTAATATCTCGAAATTTTGACTTCATATCTCGCAATTTTGGCTTCATATCTCTTATATCGCAATTTTCACTTTATATCTCGCAATTCTGATTTTATATCTTGCAATTTTGACTTCATATCTCGTAATTATAATTTTATAATTGGCAATTATGACTTTATAACTCGCAATTCTGAATTTATAACTAGCAATTATGACTTTATATTTCGCAATTCAGATTTTATAACTCGTAATTCTGACTTTATATCTCGCAATTTTGACTTTATATCTCGCAATACTGATTTTATAACTCACAATTCTGACTTTATATTTTACAATACATACTTTATAACTCGCAATTCTGATTTTATAACTTCATATCTCTCAATTCGGACTTAGTAAGAAGTAAGAATTGTGAGATAAAAAGTCGATATTAAACATTTGGTATATTGCTTCGTATATTGCTTCGAAAAAAGTATAAAACTCTGTTGTAAACAAATTTGATGAAGGAAAAGATTAACTGAAGGGCTGATGTCATGTCTGTATTCAGCATATT
>JAUMHR010000099.1:3553623-3570266 GCA_032361145.1 Enteromius fasciolatus | reverse complement strand
CGTTTTCTAATGCAAGCTGAACGTCCTTCATGGACAGTGCATCTTCACTTTGCTCATGTTGGTAAAGCACGCTCTGACTGTACAAATAAAATGCACGCGCCGAAACACTGATCCATGTGTTCAGCATGTGTAGCAGTCATACCGGTGCTCTATAAGAATGAGGAAATCACAGATATGCTCTTCCGAAAAAAAACAAACATCGGGAACGCTGTATTGTTAGACTGCCCGCTCCCATTCAAATTACACCAGCGTTACCGACCGCATCCGCGGTTTATTCGGGAATTTATTTCCGCGCCGCAAGAAGTCTGGTCGGGTCCCGCGGTACAGCCGCGGGAATGCAGACCTCTACCGTGAATCTCCTCTCCTCCTCCTTAAATACCGCTCACCCCCTATCCTCGGCTTCTGCGTTTTTTTTTGTCTTCCTCCACCTCCCCTTCCGCCACCCGAGCCGAAGACGACCCTCGCGAAGGGTCCCTCATTTTGCCAAGTTCTCCACTTCCTCCGGGGGGCATGCGGGGACCAGGCTGGGGCTCCTATGGCTCGGAGGCCGCCGGGCTCCCTGCCTGTCCCCAGGACAGTTCGCCAAACAAGCTATTTTATCGCCGAGTTAGTGGGAACTAGTGAAATATACATTAAAATAATTATAATATTATGGGGTTAAGCATATAAATATTTTAAACGAATTATAGTTTCATTAATTATATATTTGCATTATTTTTGTCAACCAAAATATGGACTACATACAGTGAGGTCAATAAGTATATATCACCTTGTGATTTTGCAAGTTCTCTTATTTAGAAATCATGGAATGGTCTAAAATTTTCAGCATAGGTGCATTTCCACTGTGAGAGACAGAAACTAAAAAGACAAATCCGGAACTCATTGGATGATTTTTATTTTTAACAATTTATTTGGGAATTACTGTGTATTTGGTACAGAAGCCTTTGTTAACAATTACAGAGGTCAAATGGTTCCTGTAGTTCTTCACCAGGTTTGCACACACTGCAGGAGGCATTTTGAAAATAGAAATAGAAAAAAAAAGACATAAAAAGTAAGTGTGTGTGTCCTTTTATATTAATGTAATAAAAAAATAAAGCTTCCTCAAGTGAAAAAGCCCATCCTTTCTTGTCTCCTCAAATTAAAATCTGCTTTGTTTTGGACTTTTTGTGAAAACAGTGCTTGATCTGTGTATGTTTCTTGCCTAATTCAGACAAGATTCTCCATAGCCTTTTTTTTGCAGTTCGCTTAAATAATACTGCAGTCTATAAATCCGTTTTAAAATGATAAATGTTAAATGTATTTTCTCAATTAATAGTTGTTTTTTTGCCAGAAATTATATATTTGACCTGACTGCAAATTGCCAAATGAAAATGACAAAAATAAAAATGCATGTTATATATTCAGAAATACTAGACATAAATAGTTTGTGCGAGAATCCAAAATCAGTTAAAATATCTATAGCATTTTACTATGGTTTAATCAGACCAGTACTAATTGCACTAATGTCTTCTGCCAAAGCACAGTCCCAGACCCACAACTGTGGCAAAATCCAGTTCAGTGGTTATGGCCTGATTGAAACTTCAGCCTAAGTTAATCAAGTAGATTGAAGTTGCAGTCCAAACAAAGCCAAAACAATCAATGACACTCTAAAATAAATGGGCGATGAAACAATCTAAAATGAGCAGAGTCTCAGAGGCAAGCTAAAATTTAATTAAAGTCTAACGTTCATTTAGGTTATTGGGACTTTAACTGAATTACAAGACAAGTAAATTACTGAACCTCAGAACCATTTATAGAAAGAAAAAACTGCACAAAATATGATGTTATGGTTCGAACATAGAACTTGATACGAGGGGAAATAATTACACTAGTCTGCCAAGACTAGCTGGCTGTGCTGTTTTAAAAAGAAGCTAAAGATTAAATATTTTTTGTTGGCTGATACCCTAAATACCATTCAGGGCGAATTATTTTGGGCATGAACCTCCTACATGCATCAACACTAGAGCATTTTTTTCCACACACAATGTTCTTTTTTGATCAGTTTGAATGTAGTAGAATGTTTTAACGTATTATTGTTTTAGTAAGTAAAATTAATTTCCTGCATTTGGAGCAAAGCATAATATGCCTATTGATTGCCTATGGGTAGTTTTATACAATCACAATCCATCAAAATATATTATGGATATTTTAGGCTTAGATTAATTTGCTTATAAAATTCAGTTTGACATGCAAAACAAAATACAAGGACACATCAGAGGGCAAAATCTAGCATCCACATTTAAAACACCGTGGAGTGGGTGGAATAATTGGTGTTGGATGTAAACACATCCCTGCTGGTCTTTATTGTATCAACCATTTCTGTATTCATGAGGTTTTACAATGCAACGGGGCACTTGGTAATCTGTTATGACACTAAAAGACACTTCTGCACTTTCTATGCATCATCCTAACTGCCGAACACCCACACAAAACCGTTTTGATGGCATGGGGAACACAGCACGAAATAATTGATATGCTCTGTATGCATGTTTTTTTTTTCACTCTCAGTTTGACACCTGCTGAGGGTAGCTAACCAGAACGTGATGGCATAATATTCAAATGCATCCAGACAAAGATGTTTCTTTCAGAGAACAGGAGGTAGGATAAGGTTACTGATTTCACCAGAGTTTCTATTTTAGTTTTAGAAAAACAAAATATCTTAAATATTTAATAAATCTGTGTTCTTGAGTCAGTCTGGGTTACTGAATTTAGTAAGCTGAATGTAAAAAGAAAATATTCAAACTAAATGAATAGTGAAGTGCTGATTTACATCTATTCATCCATCTGTATCCATATATTTATCCATATATTGTTCTGTCCATCCATACATCGTTCTATCATTCTAGCCATCCATTCATGTGTATTTGTTCTGTTGTTTTATCATCCATTCATCTGTATATTCTATCCCTGCCATACATTTGTACTGTACAGTTTTCTGTCTGTCATCCACATTTTGTTCTATCCGTCCAACTTTTGTATATTGTTCTGTTGTTCCAGCAATTCATTCATCCAGTCCTTTATTTCTATTGATCCGTCTATCCATCCGTATATTGTTCTGTCATCTATTCATCCATCCATCCATCTGTATTTTGTTTTATCATTCCGTCCATCCATCTGCATATTATCCCGTTCTTCTAGTCATTAATTTACTGTATACAATAAATCTGTCAATCTGTGTATTGTTCTGTTTTTCTATTATCCATCCATCCATCCATCTGTATATTGTTCTATTATTCTATCCATCCATATATCCATTGTTCTGTTGTTTCATCCATCCATCTGCATATTATCTTATCATTCTAGTCAACCTGGTCTCATAAAACATATGTACGTCTGTGCACTTTTTGTTTCAACCCCTGCCTTATTGCATATTTCAAATAGAAATGTCCATTGAGTGGCACAAAAACACAGGTTTAATACATGAACCCTGGTAATTATTATTACCTTGATATAGGTATGTATTGCGGTGGTTCAGAACTGAAATATTCGTGGATTATTGGATGAAAATATATCATGTTGGAAATATGCCCAACAAATCCAACCCTAAACCTCCCCAATAGTGTTCACAAATGCAAAACTGATATAAAAACACATTTGTTGATGTAACCGTACCACTTGAACTTTTACACAGATCTGAACTGTTTTGTCGAACCGTAGTTACACAGGATACACAGAGCTCCTCGCCTCTCAAGTACATCTCCGTACTGAACAAACCTACCGTCTATGAAAACCCATAGATATGAAGCTTCAAAAGCATCAAATATATTCTTAAATTAATTGTGCGGAAATTACTGTTTAATAATCGATACTCTGTAAATGTGTGTGAAAAGGAATAAAAGGTGTCAGGGTTTTACTGCCTCTAGCGTTCATTTTATTTGGAAACTGCAGTGATATGTACTAGTAGGTACGTATTTCGTGTCTCGCTAAAAAGTGAACCCATGTACATTTATGCCATGAGACCAGGTACATCCATCTGTAAATAGTTCTGTTGTTCCATCCATCCATCTATCCAGCTGTTTTGTTTATTGTTCCATTCATTAGTCCATCTGTATATTGTCCTATCATTCTAGTAATCCATTCATACATACATCCATATGTATATTATCCAATCTATGCATACATTCACCCTTTCATCCATCCGTATGTAGTTATATTATTCTAGTCATCATCCATCCACCTGCATATTAACTTATCCTATCCTATCCATATATATTATTCTGTCATTCTAACTTATATCCATCTATACTGTATATTGATCTGTATAAATGAATTTTGTTCTCCATCCTATTCATCCATCTGTAAACTGTACCAATCTTCCATCCTTATGATATCATTGTCAGGCCACTAGCTTTTGGAACTTACCTGTCTGGTTATTACAACGACAAAAGAATGATCGATAAGTCTGAATCGAATGTTACTCATGAGATATCCTCTTACAAAACCCATGAGTCTGTAGAATTTTCTCCTCTTGTCCTCTTTCTCATCAGAGACCTTGGCAAATCTGTTTTACATTACATTTCTGTTTAGCATTAACATTTATTCTCCCCACTAATTCTTTGTAAGCCCTTCATAGGCTACAAAAGAGCTGCTATGTAATCATCTCTACTGCAGTTTGCTTAAATCCCGTCTCTAAACCATCTGCTCCGTTTACTCAAGCATAATAAAGGATTATGGCACTGGATTATGGGGGTCTTGTTAACAAACTATGATACTACAGAGAAGGCTTAGATAAACATGTATAGCTGAATTTTACGATGCAAGACTGCAGTTCTGGACCTCTGCTCACATAGTCCTCTTTAACCATTCATATCACTCTTTGGGCTGAAGTCAAAAAATGTCTGCGCTAATAACTCAGAGATGATGCAGGAGAGGAGCGGTGTGGGGGAAGAAGACCAAACACCTGGCACACAGAGAGAAATAGAAAGAGAGAGAGGCACTAATGGGATATTAATAAGTCCTTTATGAGGCTGAAACTGCATTACTGTGCTGCCAACAAAGTCCACTTTTACGACATCAGTGATGAGGTGTGTTTTAATAGACTTTTAAAAAAATCAGCTGTGAACTAAAATGCGAAACCACAAAGAGGTAGATCGTGTGCTTAAACATTTACGAATGCCATTGTGCTTGTGAACAAATTGCTCCCGTCATTATGTGCCAGTTCAAATGTATTGGGTCAGCAGCCATTGGCAAGTCAGCTGTTAAGCAAATATTTTGAGTTTGTTTTACTCTTCAGGAAAATTGATGTTCAAACAAATGGACAAATAATTGGCAAGACTCCATAATGAAATGGAGTCCAGTAACATAATCCATGTACAGCTTAAAGCAAGGCCACACTTACACAGGCACTTTAATTACCTAGGGTTGATGTCAGATCTTTAATTTTTGCTTCTTTTTAAATGCGTGTTTATAGATTACTTTTTTTTTATCCATATCCCAGATGTAGATTTGACTTTCAATCTTTAAATATTAAAAACCATCATAAAAATATGAATTAACACAATTAAACCAAACCAAACCAAACGTGAAATAAACCATATAACCCACTAGAAGAGAGCAGTAAAATATGAGAAAAATAGAAAATCAAGGTAAATATTATTTGTGAACAAAATATAGTACATAACGTCAAGCTGTAATTTTGTCAGATTATTAGAATAATAATTTTTGTTAGAATATAGAGTATAACTGTGTATGTTTAGCATTCATAAAAAACTAAGTGTAGACTTGACAAAAGATAATTAAATAATGAATTAAGGTATTTATTTATTTAAACATTATTTCTACCTCTGTCCGTGTCATCACATAATTCTGTCAAACAAATACATAAATAATTTGAGTTGTGGTTTAAGAGTACTCTATGCTGGAATAAAAAATATTCCACTACTGAATATTGTTCCAGGGAATAGTTTAGTGAGAGGTTTTTTTCTGTGTCATGACAAAAAGGACATAATGTAAGATGAGGACTATTTTTAATCCACTGGTTGTTGATTGGATGAAGGTAAAAGCACGTTTGCATACGATTGTAAAATTTACAGTGCGATTATTAAGAAGCATGTCAAAAACCATAAAGAAAGATGGCATAAGCACACTTAGCATTTTTAACACTTGGATTCCTGAAACAAAGCAAGGTGGGACAATCTTAGAGTAAAGTAAAATAAATTTGTATCTGTTGGTAGCAGAGTTTCATACCCAAATTCTGCCAATGATAAGCTGTTTATATTTTTGGGTGCTTTTGAAATTTCTGTGATCACAGTGTTGGCAGGCAGCTCTTTCACATTCCTTGCCGTGCGTAAAGAATCTTTTCAAATTCTTTTCCACCTTGAACCATCGTTGTTAATGCTCAAGGACATTTGCATCTGACGTTGTCATCCCTGGCCTGATGAACCGACGCCATTCATAGCCTCCCTTCATCATTTTTTTTTTTCCCTCGCCATTTTTCATTGCCATTTGAGACATTCATTTGAGCAAATATTGAATAAAAAATAACTAAAAAAGATGGGGAAAAAACACCTTTTGTATGGCACACGTCATTTTGACTGATTCGTTAACTGAAATTTGGGTCTAAACAGGTTTGTTAGCCTTGGGAAATATTGTAGGTTGTACAGGTCAAATTATGACTTTGTAAACAAGTTTGCATATTATTGTTTTAAATGCATCTAATTCATGCATTTAAATGGTAACAGACCAGGACAATGGAAAATAGATTATTAGGTGTTAGGTGGGTATGTTGGTGCCATGTGTGTCAAGAGGGTGGGAGTTCAACTATGTTACCTTGGATTTCTTTGTTCATCTTTTTCGTACTCCATCTCTTTCACGTATGAAGACGTGACTCACTGATAACTCTGAATGAAGGACAGTGCTTATAAACCATCCGTCCCTCATCGGAACAACTGAGAAGCTGCCACCCTTCACATTTTGGAGTTTACAGTACATACTCACATTTGTACCTGTGGGACATTGGCACTATACTTCAAAGTCTTTAGTTGGTGTTTCTGAGCTTGTGGTGCTTGGACCCCCCTCTTCAAGGGGGAGAAACCTGTGAGACCCGCGTTTGAAGACCATGACATCTAACATTTGTGTTTTTCTCTGCCTGGTGCTGGTGTCTTGTGGTTCAACTGCAGTCATCACTGGGGTAAGTGACCTTTAGAACTTCAAGAGCCAGTTTGGTCTAGGAAGTTGAACACTAAATGTTTATACATTATAAACATATATATACATATTTTTTTTTTATTATTATTGATGGTGACATATTGGATTAAAATTATTGAATTGATTTGCTACATCTATCTTAATGCCATTTGTGTAAGTTTTTTCTGTAGACCTTTTTTCCACCATAGCATCATGTGGAACAAATTATAGTATATTTATTGTCTGCAATATGGCACTATTATATATTTAATTCTGTTTACATGAACCTTTGCATAAAATGGAAGATATTTCCAATTTTAATAAAACAGGCATGCATAAAATTGCATCTTATGTTTTTTTATTTACTGTTTCAATTTAAAATAAGCATCTATGTATACATATTTTATGTAATTCATTTGTTTTGTATTGATATATTTATATACCTGTAATGTTTGGTTAGTATTATTCTATGAGAGTAGTTAAGACATTCATTGCTATCAAGCTTCAGCAAACATTTTAACATGTTAATTGCAAAAAAGAGAATTTCTTGGTCATAATAAAGAAAAAATCATTTTAATATCTTTAAAATCTTGTACATTTGGCCAAAAACCTTTAGGAAATGAGTATAATTCATTCCAAAACTGCGTGTAAGATATTTTAGTAGTTGTTTTTTTCCCCGTGGACTTTCTCCTCATTGCATTGTATCTTAATTGTATTTTTTGTCCGAAAATATCTTTTATTTTCCACTGAGGAAAAAAAGTCACAGGTTTGGATCGACATGAGGCGAGTACATGATGACAGATTTTCTATTTTTGGGTGAACTATCCCTCAAACTCGTAGTTAATTCTGAATTATTCAACAAAACAAAATCAAAGCCCTGCATTTCACTTTTAACATGACACGTCTACACATTATAGCGCACAAGTAATGTGATGAGATCGAATTCTAAGTGTATTATTTCTAGGATGTGTAGATTTGTTCTTTAACACCGTTTAAAACTCACAGAGCATTTCTTAGGGTCAGCAGAGATGCCTTGCTGTTTGACATGAATGTGTTGGGATGCTCACTGCATTTCCTCCACACCTGTCAGGACAGTAAAGCCTACAGCACTCCCAAAATATGTAAGAGTGCTGTCAAACCACCCCAGGCCTAATGGAGATGGAAGCATGGCGTTTTCAAACACACTGAGACCATCATCCTACACGGTCTGTCAGGGCAAATCAGTAGCCTGAATCCACAAGAGAAAATCCTATGCCACTCTCAGGCTCCTACTCACTATACATAGCTTTAAAAAGGCTTTAGACTGGTCTTGTGGTGCTATTTTACTGCATGGGGTGGACACACTGAACATTTCATCACTGCTATATTTTTTCAGTAGAGTCGAAAGTGGACGTGTTGATGTATTTATAATGAGAAAGAGTCCTAAGACGTGCGTGTGTGTGTGTGCAGGCATGTGAGAAGGACTCTCAGTGTGGAGGTGGCATGTGTTGTGCAGTCAGCCTGTGGATCCGAAGCCTCCGAATGTGCATCCCAATGGGTCAGGAGGGAGAAGACTGTCATCCAATGAGCCACAAGGTTCATTTCCTCAATTTACTTTGTAATGTTTCCCTGTCTTCCTGTTTTTTAATCTCTCACTTGTACTTAGGTGCCGTTCTTTGGCAAGAGACTCCATCATACATGCCCATGTCTGCCCAACCTAGCCTGCATCACCATAGCTGACGGCAAGTCCAAATGTTTCCCGCCATTTCCATTCCAAGATCAGTACCTCTGATGAAGATGCTTGCCTGTGTACAATGCAAACTTCTGTATAAAGTGTATAGTCGTGAAAGAGTTTTCTTTATTTATTTTAATGAATTTATTTAATCTTTATGGAAAATAGAAAATAAATAAGTCAATAATGGCAACGAGGTCATAAAATGTGAAAGCTATTGCCAAAATGTCAGAATATGACCAAAATAGGCTAAATAAATATAAAAATTACTCTTAAGCTTGACTGAAATATTATACAAAGGTAGTATTTATAATATATATTATCCATTAATTTACAGAAAGCATTGTGCAGTAATGCAAGAAGAGCATTTTGTCTTGAATTCCGCCACTGAAAAAATTAGAATGAAGAAACATGGGCTTCTGAAGCAAGTGGTAGCTATCTGAAGCTGACACCATGATAAATACTATTTCAAGTACAGGTATGATCAACATGTGATTGTTCTTATTGGAGTGATTGGAGACAACTCTTTGACAGTTCATTAGTCAGGAACTATAGCCCACTCATTCAGTTTCTTAATGAACCACATGTCTATGTAGGTGATAATGTTACATCACCAACATTTAAAAGTTTAGTATGTAAACTAAGCATGACCTTTTTCCTCAGGATTATTGTTTTTGAGTGCATGTACACTGTAATTTCATTCTATTTCGCTTGCAGAATTACAATTTCATGCCAAAACATGGAAACTAATTTCGCTCAACCATATGCTTTTAATAGTTATGGTACCTAGAGATGAACCTTTCATACTTGTAACTTAAAAGTGGGGTTTTGAAACCCTGTTCCAGAGCAGGGTTAGCAATACTTTTGTGTTGTGTTGCTTTTGCAGTGTTACAATGTTCCAGATGCTTCGCAACCAACAGCCAAATGCGTGCTTCATATTCCTGCCTGGTCTCATAAAAATGTGTATAAATACCCCAAATAAAAACAAAACCTCTTGGTATTGTGGTTGGTGTGCAAATAATAGTTTTCGCTTGCACACCGTATGAAATTTGTTGGCGTGCACATGATACGCATCTACTACTAGCCCACAATCCCAAACCTATCTGCTGCGTAGCATATACACGCCAAAGTCTATTTTTGCATATCTGTAACCCGATATATAGGTTTTATTTGGCTCACTATTTATATGCACATTCATGAGATCGGGTGGCATATTCACATTCGTTGGAAACGTCAACAAAAAAAACATTGTACAAAAGATCAAAAGGTCAAAATTCTTACCTTTATAATCCGAATTCGAAAAGTCCATTCAGGAAAACCGTGATAGTACAGTCGTCAGTAAAGCTTACGTACATATTCGTACATATTTTACGAGGTGATTTCTTCTAAATCGTACGTGCTTTACAAGTTGCCAATTTGTACAAATTTGCACCTAACCCCGCCCCTAAACCTACCCGTCACAGGGTTTTAGACAGATCAAACAAAACCGTACCAGTGAGGTCGTATTAATTAGTACGAATTAGAACAAATTTGGCACCTCATACAAATACGTACAAATTGGTCGTGAGACCGTGTTGGAATGTACAGGTAAAATGCATCTTTTGCATAAAACAGATTATTATTTAAATCCAGGGTAAATTATAAACCATGTTAATCTTCAAATAAGATAACCCTAATAATTCCCTAATAATTGCCATACTTATATATTTTTTTAACATGTTTTGTTAAGGTTGATTAAAACAATAGCACGAAACATATGCACAAATATGCAGGATCAGAAGAAAAATGGAAAATAACGAAAATAAGAAAATGTAGTACTAACCTACCATGCTATTTTATTTTGTTGGTGTGCTTGAATGTATTAAATACAAGGAAATATGGTTTATTTCCTGCACAAATAGGTAAAAACAATATGTAAAATAGCCTTTTCTATAAAAATGTGTATTCAGCTGATCTGACATATAGATTACTGTGTGGGTTTATATAGAGGACTTGTCAAACTACTGACAGAACTATTCTTAAAATGCTTACTATAGTATTATTTTCTCAATTCAGTGTGTCACAGTGAAGAAACTGTCCTGGGAAAAGGGCCACCGTCACTTTATTTAGTCTTTATTGCAGCACTGAAGAACACAGAGTGCTGGAGCTGGAACGCCGTGTCACTGTTAAATAACAGACGTGCTTTTAGAGCAATTATACATTCTTCTATAAGTTATAAATAGGCTTTCTCTGTTGAAAAACCATTTGGCTCTATGAAACTCCAAATGCTTGAACAAAACAAACTGTACATTGCTTCCATAAGTTGGAGAGAAGTTTACACTGTGCTGTTGGATAAAATATTCATGGCCCGCTTTTCAAATAAGTATGTATTTCCATCAGACTATAACTGCTGTTTTAATGCAGTAGCTGGAAGGAGGCCAGAAAGGCAGAATGTGTGGTGCATCTATACACAAGGCAGGAATGCAGGGCCAATAGAAATGTTTTTTTAATAAAGCAAGTGCTTTGGTCTATACGTTTTCCCCTGGGTGCTGCAGCTACCCTTCTGATCAGTATGGCAGAAGAAAAGCCTGAAACTGTTCTAAAAACAGTTTGTTCATATATAATATGGCAATGTTAACAGCTCAGCAGATTGTGGCCTATTTCTATCTCTCCTTTGGGCCTCTTATGGGTGGCAAAGGCCATTCAAATAAAATACTCCAATTAGCTGATGGAGCTTTTCATGATATTATTACAGATGTAGAATGTTCACAACAGGGGTCAATAATGCAGATTCTTTCTGTGATACTTGCATTTAAAAAAAAATTGAATTTCACATAAGGATGATCAGAAAGGCTGTGGGAGGGAAAGTTTAGTTCAGCAAAACCATATTCAAACCTCACATCATTCCAAACCTTTTTGACATTTATTCTTCTAAGTTGTGTCCAAATAAATAATCTCAAATCATTAACTTTAAAGTAAATACTTGCTCAAACGTACTCTCCCTCAGGCCAACCAAGATCTAGATGACTTTGTTTCTTTATCAGAACAGATTTGGAGAAATGAAGCAGCTACATCACAGTGAATGGGTGCCGTCAGAATAAGAGCTGAAACAGCTGATAAAAACATAATCCAACAACCATTCACATGACGCCAGTCCTGTAAAGTGAAAACCTGTGTATATTTGTAATAAAAAAAATGAATCTCTCAGACTTTTTCCAACTTCATGTGTCCAGCTCAAATACAAGTCATCTATCTATATTATTGCATTGTGCAGTGAAGAAGTCAAAGGAAAATATGCACAGATCAAGCACGGTCCAAAACGGTTCTAAACAGATATGCAGGTGGAATTTGATGTGAGAAGAAACAGGGGATGGACTTTTGACATAAGGTACGTTATTATGGACTTGAACGCAACAGTTTAAAGTTAAAACAACAATTTTAATTGATGGACTGGTATCATGCAATTATTATTATTGCTGCAAAGGTTCTTCAAAGCTGTTCTGGTGAAGAAACAAACTACAGTACATTTCATATGGCCTAAAAACGAGTACAGTTTTAGCAAATACTTTATTTTTGGTGAACTCGTATAGGCATCTAAGTAAACGCTAACTTAAAATTGAGGTGTCTAGTGTAATCATTTCCAAATTAACAGTTCAAAGAAAAGTTTTGGATGACTGCTAGCGTTAAGGTGATGATACATGGGGCAATTTTTTGGAGCACTTTCCCTTTATTTTTTTTCCTGCTTTTACATAAAAAGCAGCTACTGAGGATTTCCTGTTTACATTTATTGAAGACAAATAATTTTATTTCACATCTCTAGTGGCCTGCATTCATTCTGTCAGTGCAACGCACCAGATCACATTAATATAGTGCTGAGGGGAGGTTCAGGAAAAAGGGCTCTGTATTATATAACTGTCTGTAGAAAGGGTGGGGGGATGGAAACGCAGCCAAAAATTTCTCCCTGGATGAGTGTGTCTGAAACATCACATTATGTCTCATGCTTTTCCCCCTCTCTACAATATAAGAGCAAGTAATGAGATGGAGGCTTAGCAAAATATGCACAAAAGCCAGATGTCTTACATCAGTTAAGTCTGACATGACAACAAAATCCCCTTGCATTTGATTCTTGCATTGCTTTAGCACACCAACACAGGGCATTTATAATCATTTATTTTAATTAAAATACAAATTACAGTCTCCTCAACACTGACCCATCAAATTTGCTCGTGTCCATCGACAACAAATTTCCAGTAACAATTTAAAGGGACTGTGAGAGGGACTTGGTTTATTCACATTTAGTCCATGTGATAGTAAAAAGCCACTGGCCATTTAGTTCACACAAAAAGTCATAGCAAATATATTACATATCAGTTATAAAGAGCTCCAGAATATAAATAAATCATCTTTTTACATTATTTACATCGATATGTGGATTGCATAAATGTGGATATGGATCTTCTGATATGCAACATTGGAACAGGTCTGAGATTTCACCTCTGAATGAAGGAAAATATCACATGCTACAGTGGCTCCAAAAAGTTTTAGGACACAGAAATATGAATTACCACAGCTGCATTAGATAGGAAAATAGAAAGTGGCATGAATTACAAAAAAAGTAATTGCCTTGTAAATCTTTTAAAATATAAAAGATTTATTGGGGCGAAACAATTTTGACATGAGAAAGTATATATTTGTATCCAATTAATAGATGCTAAATAATAAAACAGTTGTCTGTGTTTTGTGTAATATAAATTTTATGTGTGTGTGTGTGTGTGTTATTTTTTTATTGTTTTCAATTTGCATCCTCTGAAGGGTGGTTTGTTACAGCAACACTTTCTTGTGAAATATGCTGTTTAGGGAGAAGTATTACGATTACTTTGAAGCAGACAAATATGGGATACGTTTAAAGACTCCCAAGTCTCTTCTATACTTTTTGGGGCCACTGTATTGACAAGCAGGCAGAGCCAGAGAAAACAAGTGAGAAAAACACTTCAAATCACGCAGTAGGGCTCCATGGGTGTTTGTGTAGTCAGGCAACACGGCAAACAGGCTCTGAATCTTATCCTCAGCTCCTTATTGAATATGAAACATATGATGGGATTGGCCCCCGCCTGGGCGAACGTCAGCCACACTGCCGCGGTCAGATACACCTGAGGAAGCGCGTTTCCCTTCACAAACACCCGGATGTAGCACGAGACGATGTAGGGCGCCCAGAACAGCAGAAACGCCAGCGTGATCATGTAATACATCTTCCCTATCCGCTTCTCCATCTTGAACTCGTCCAGCACGAGCAGCCTCCTGTTGGCGTTGTGTGACGCCTGTCTGATGCCCACTAACGTCGGCGGCGTCGGACCGCGTCCAAACCCCGCGATCCAGTTGGCAGCGGCCTGGCCCGTCGCGCCCGGTCCGTGAAAGGTCCAGTTCTGGCTAATAGCCGGAACCAGCTGCGCGGGCTTCATTTTGCGGTGGTCGTAAACAAAGCACAGCATTTTGACATACACGACGTGCGTCGTGGCCACAATCACGGCCAACATGAGCATGAAGCCCAACGTGTCGTTGGCTTTCACGTATCTGTGCTCGAATATGCACTGCTCTTCCTCGCGGATAAATTTGTAGGTCCCGACGTCGAAGACCGGGGGGAACGCCATGGCGACCGAGAGCGTCCACACCATACATATGACCGCGACGCATGTCCAAAGCGTCATGCGTTTGGAGTAGAACCGGTGGTGCGCGATGGCCATGTAGCGCGTTACGCTCACGCAGAACAGGAGGAAGGCTATGTGGAAGCAGAACAAGACGGCCATGAACGCGATGATCTTGCAGCTGATGATGCTGTAGCTCCATACGGAGCCACTGTTGATGGAGATCATCACGAACGGGAAGCACACGGCCGAGCGGATGATGTCTGCCACGGACAGGTCGAGAAGGAAGTAATACGGAGCCTTGTGGAGCGAGCTGTCTTTCAGCACCAGCACGGATAGCACGCTGTTCCCGAGCAGGCTGATGCAGGTGATGAGACCCAAAGACGCCAGTTTGACCGCAGACGCAGTGATGGCATAATTCTGGAGCGAGGGGTTGCTTCCCCCTGGATCACTTGTGTTCGCCATCTGTGCAAGCGCAACCCAGCCTGGGCTTTGTAATCCGACATTAAGCAGTCCTGGTCCCCCAGTTTGATGTGCAAAATATCAGCCGCGAACAATCAGTTGAGTCTTTTATAGGACCGTACCTCGAGCCTTTTGGAGATCCAAGACATCTCGTGCGTCGTTCTGATCATAACATCGTCGTACGGCTCTTCATGCTTCAAAACAGATGCTGGGTAATCCACCGTTTGTCGAAGAAAAACGACGTGTATTACACACTAATAAACACGTATCCGTCTCCATTGATCCAATCGCGTAGGCCGAAAACAACCCAAGACGCTTCGTCGAAATATTATTTTTGAATAAATACTAGCCTGTATACGTACTCATCCAGTCTATTGTGGAGATCGCGGCGGAGCACGTAGCCGTCTTGTCTAGTGCGTTCTTGTTTTGGGGGGGAGGGAGGTGAAGAGGGGAGTATAATGGGAACCTCCGGTGACAGCAACGGTGGGTCCGTCTTAAAGGAGAGCGGTGCGATTCTGACACCGAGTCAACACTGGAAGCGAACGATGACGCCTCGCGACGCGTCGCGCCGCGCCGCAACGGCTTGAGGCTGTCTACACTGAAGCTGCACGTCATGTTAGAACGTTTGCCAACGCGGACCAATCAGCTGTAAACGCGATGACTTCAGCAACGCGTAATTGGTGAATTTACAATCAACTGTATATGTATATAAATAAGCAATGCATATATAGCTCATAAAAAATAAAACACAAATGCCATTTAAAAGGTAGTTTTAATATTTATATCGCTATTAAATTAAATATGAGGAGACTTTAAATGTCTCATAGGCATTGCTTTAGATACAAAATGTCAAACAAAGTGGCAGCTTAGAGCTTTTCTCAGCTCAGCTAAGTTCACTTTTGCAATTACTTTTAATAGACGTCATTTTAGTAGATGTACACCTAGTGTAGTATTTACATCGACATTTATTTCAGCCTTAACAGGAAGTCCGTGGTGGTCGTCTGTGAGTTCGCTCTGGTGTGTCATTTAAGGTGAGCGAAGCGCTGTCCGTGGTGCTGAAGGGACTAATCATGACTGATAACTGTCAATCAGCGCGCTGCTGACCTGATCAAATCAGCCAGCCTGAGAAATAACATTGAAGAAAAGCTCTCTAAAATAACACGGTGACACGAAAGAGGTTCTGCGTCTTAACAAATGTCCAGTTGCCTAGTGCACGTGCCTAAATCGATAGTACTTTCATTTCCAGGCGATAAGCAGCACCAGTCAGTTTTGTGATGAATAGCGTCCTCTAGTGTTTAGTTATGGTCATGCAATTAAACACAATTTTACTTAATTCTGTAATTGCTGATGGTGTGCACACACTGTATTGGCATAAAGATAGTACATAAACTATATCTAATGGATAGCAATATTTGTACGTGTTAATATAAAGGAACACAAAAATATATCTTGGCGCTTAAGGCACACTTGGAAATCTATGAAATCCTTCCATTTGACACAAAATATTAAACCAAGTGCCAACGTAAAGACATTCTGTTAATGAGAAGATGTTTAGATACTTTCTATATTTAGACACTTCATACTGTAATGAATGTAAAGGTAAATGAAAGTTACATCCTGGGGTAATGAGAAATTTATGAAAAAGGGGGAAATAATCTCAGCTTTAAACAAAACATTAATCCTGG
>JAUMHR010000099.1:3528056-3553523 GCA_032361145.1 Enteromius fasciolatus | reverse complement strand
TGTTCTGCTGAGGAAAAAAAGTCACCTACATCTTGGATGCCATGGGGGTAAGTAAATAAACATCAAATTTTCATTTTGGGGTGAACTATCCCTTTAAGCGTACAGATCGATGCCTTTAGCTCTGTTTTACACTGTCTTCCTGCCACAAGATCACATTAGTTTGTTTGATTCTCCTTCCTGCTGGTAAAGATGACATTTTAAAGGTTAATGTGGCTGTTTCTTATCATTTGTTTTTTCACTTTCTCTCTTTCAAAGATCAGATCATCCATCTCTATCCTTGAGTAGTTTCCACCTCTCTCACCTCTCACTTTCATGTGCCCTAGCTGCTCTTCAAATACTACAGTAATTCTCTCACTCTCTCTTTCTCCGTCTCTTTTTACCTGTAGCTATTTCCTCTTGCACCTTTTAAACTCCCTATTTTTGGAGTTCAGTGATGTGAGAGTCATAAATACCAACGAGGGGGCAGAGGGGTCTTTTGGGATTGTGTATTTTCTGCAGCAATGACAAGAACGCAGGCGGCTAATCAGAGCGGCTCTTATCTGAAGCTGCTCAGCGCCCAAACGTGGAACGGAGGAATGCGGCCAGCTAAGGGGGTTAGCGCTAGCTGAATTCCACGCAGAGAAATTACATGGAGATGAGCTGTGATGCAAGGGTTGATTTTATTGGGTCTGTTGGGGACACACTTTGGCCTCTAGGAGGGGACAGGCCTGAGTTTTGGAATATTGAATTTCTCAACTCAACTGGCATTTGCTTCTCATGTTTAAGCACTATTAAGATATCTCTTTGTGGTCGTTTGTAAAGTTAATTGGCAAATAAAATATATTGGCTGTAAAATATTTCCAAATACATTGTAAATATTCAGTCTATTGGCCAACCTTCTGTTGAAAAGCAACAGACACTCCTCTCTGTCTTTGTCACTTTCTGTTTCTGTCTTCTCGCCTTCTTTAACCCTCCGGATTCTTTTACCCCCTCCTTTTTCTGTCACTCTCTCTTTTTGTCTCCCTTTTGCTCTTAATGAGAACACACTCAAGTAAATGCTGACCTCCGCAATAAGCATTTTACTACGCAAATCACCACCACCGATGCTGATTGGTCGCAGCTATGTGTCACCGACTTACGGGATCTGACAAAATGTTCCAGAGAATTCTGTCAAGTAGTGTGTGGCCGCAGCTTTTTCTTAGATGAGTTGTCCCTCGAGTCACTACCATTCATCAGAACAGCACTGGAGATTTAAGCTGATTATCAGATGCTCAGATGTAAATATCACAAGTGTCAGAAACGCTTGCTGTTGAAAATCTGAAAATGTGTTAAGATGCATTTAGGTCAGTTCTGGAATTAATTTGTCACCAAATTAAGCATTTGTGGTTGGATTTCATCACGTTTTTGCCGTTTTCCTTTCTCATTTGAGTCATCATCCAGGTTTATGTGGGTTGAGTGAATTTAAGGGACTTCCCCCACCTTTAGAGAATGGTATCAATTCCTGTTTGGTATGGTATCAATTTTGCTGATGTTAATATGCACTTGTGTCTCTCTCTTGTCTTTTTTTTTTCTTTCTCATTTTGAATTTCAGATCGAGTCGGTTGCACCGTATCCAATGGTTCCGCCCCTTTGTTCCCTTTTCTGAATTCTGATTGGAGCAATGGAACGTCAGTCCCGTCCAAACAAGTGACTGCGGTATGTTATCTTCAGAATTTTTTCTTGAGTCCACGCCAATGTATGCTTTCTACTGTGCTACTTTATTATATAGTAGTATAAAGAGTGTACGGTATGTATTTTACATTATATGTATTTGACTACAACCGTTTTTTTAATCACTCCGAATCAGTCGGCTGGTCGGCTTCCCATGTCAGAAGATTTGTTTGTGTATTTCATTGACGTATCAGCTTTGACTTGGAATTTTCTCATGAAATTCCCTAGGCGGATATATGATAGAAATGAAGCTGGTTTTTACAAATACTAAGTGTGTTTGGGAAGAATTTAATAAATGTTCAGAATTCATACTGAAATGTCTACTTTTTGAGACCTCGTTGAGATGTTTACTGAAACTGTAGACGCCAGCATAGTCTCTATTTGATCTCATTGAATTACAGTCTTTTTTTTGGTCTCCATTTGCACAGCCTTTAACCTTGTGGGAATTTAGTATCTGGCTACTCTGAGCACAATTTGAAGCATTAGGCTCTCCTTTGTACTTGAGATGTGAGAGAAATTTTCTTATAAGAAATGTCAAAGAAGACAGAAGCTCAAACAAGATCTCTGTATATTTCTTTTTTTTTTTCTATTGTTTTTCTCGTAGACGGCAAAGAGATCTCCTTGTTCTTGTCTACGAGAACACTCATCCTGAAACCCCAAGCTTTAAGATCTTTTTTTAATCTGAGTTGAGTTTGTTCTCTTTACCCAATGGTTGGTACTTCTGCCCATTTGCCTTTGACCCACTTTTAGTGTCACTGTTCCTTCACACTTATAGTCTTCCTGTCTTTACTTTGCAGCTTCGTGTGAGCGTTCTTGTATATTTGCAACTGGTAGAACCCTTTTCTGTGCCTTAGATCTGGCATAGTGTCAGTCTCTGCCTTTGCCCCCGATCAGAAGCAAACGTGACATTTGTGCCGAGGTAATGGAATCCCCGTACAATTAAATCCCCGACTGTGAAGTGAAGTCACTCCTTCCATCTCTCCATCCCTCTTCTTTGCTTTCATCCACAGGAGGGAAGGCCGTGGTGATGAGACCATCTCAGCACGTTGCCGCGTTATTCTGCTCTCCGTGTCACTTTTTGTTTTTAACTTCTCCACATAAACATCTCTCCGGCTGGCAATTAATTACCACAAATGTCAATTAACCCCCTCCTTCTTAAAAAATAATATTGTAGGAGAATTAAATTTCAATTACAAAAATTACGTTGGAAGGCGGCAACGTTAAATTGCTGTAATGAATTGTGCTGAAGGTGACAGTTGTTATTTTGCAGCCCGTCATGGCGGGGGACCTTCTGCCTGCTCTGATACAATGTGAAGTGGAGGATGAATAGAAGAAAACAGAAGGGAATGAAATGAGTTTTGAGAGGAACAGAGAGGACGTATTTCCTGCAGTAATGGAAGCCGCTGTACGTAATGCCTCATTTGTGGGATACAGCGAGCAATGGTGTGAATCATTGTTCTGTGCCAGCCAAAGAGAAGCACTTAGGGGTCTCTTTTTCTCTCTATATCTCTTCTTCTCTTCCTTATTTGACTTGCACAACTGCTGATGGTGCATTTGCCCACCGGTTGTGCTCCAGGACGGTTCCTCCATACGTTATCGTATATAAAGGAATAGTTCATGCAAAAATGAAAATTCTGTCATCATTTACTTCTTAAACCTGTATGACTTTGTTTCTTCATTGTACTAGTTCTTTTTCCATGCAAATAGTTCACATGGGGGCTGACACTTTCGAGTTTCAAAAAGGTTGCAAAGAGAGGTGAAAGTATCAAAAACATGGTCCTTATGACTCATGCGCTTGAATTCAAGTCTTGAGAATTCTTGCAGTAGGTTAATGAGAGGAACAGGCCAAGATATATGTCACTAAAACTGTGTAGTGAGTGTTAATCTGATTTAGTTTAATTCGAGAACCGAACTTTGAGTTAATGAGCAAGAAGTGACAATAAATGTGGCTAGGATCAATGAAGTCTTTTTACAGTGTGACATTTTGTTTGTGACGTTGCACTCTTTGATCACTTAACAAAATTTTATGCACATCTGTTTGTATGTGGGGAGGCATAAATATATTTTACAAAATAGAGAGGTCGCCCAACCATTTTTTTCCCCTTAGTTGAAGGTTAATATGAGGCAACAATAAAATGGATAGAACCATTTCCTCATCATCTTTTGTGGGTAATAAACTTTGGACAGTCTCTGCATACACCTGTACTTGAGTTGGACTAGTCTAAGACATCTCTATCTGTTCTCACCATCAGTGATTATCATCTCACTTTGCTGACGGTGATGTTCCTTGTTCAGCTGATTGTAAAGTGATAGCAAAAAATGTTTGAATTGAACCTCAATGCTCATCAAAAGCAAATTTCAACGTATAGAAAAAAGAAATCGCAAATTAAATCTCTATAATATCTGTTTTTTTCTTATTTGCAACAGAAATGGAAAGAGACGTTTGACTCCTGATTGTCAGGCTTTTCTCTGAGTAAACCCCAGAAGTCTCAGTGTCTTTTCTCAACCATGACACAATATTTTAGGCCCCCTGAATTGGCCAGTATATTTCTGTTTGAGAATCACTGTTGTAGAGTTTCCAAATAGATCTCAACAGTGTCTCAAACTCTGCCTAGATTTGTTACCATACCAAAGTTTGCAGTCAAAAGTCAGCGAGTTCAATATGAACTCTCATAAAATCTTCCCAAAATAAAGCATCTGCTCTGTTCTGTTAACATTAATGTTTTAGCTTTCTACACTTGCTGTATGATGACACATTGTCTATTTTCATGCTAGGAGGAACATCTGAAACTGAAAATCAGTTGAACTTTGATCGAAGCACAACTCTCCTGAGCTACAAAAGATCAACCCTTGAGCGATAAAATTATCCTCTGGGACTGGTTTGACAGATAGATGAAGCAAATTATTGTAATTATACCATTGCCCATCAGTCAGTTGGGCAGAAAAATGCTGTTTAGTGAATTGAGAGCAGATTGAATCATGTTTTGGCCAGTTGCTTATTTGTAGCGGTGCAATTAACAACAGCCTAGCAGACTCGCACATAGTTCAAGACCACCCCGACAGGCATGGTAATGCAAGTACTGTGTGATGTTTTCCTTTTTCCAAGCATCTGCTCATTGACTGCCATCCACAGGGCCGACACACACGCATTCATTTAGATTGGGCCTGCAGCCCTCTGACCGGGTGACTGAAACTCAACACTCATTTAGCAGTGGCTCAACATAAGGCCCACTTCACGACTTAACACAACACAATACCCCCCCCACACGCACACACATTTAGAAGTTCATTAGATCAGTATCCTGTCTTAATTGCCTCTGTGTAACACACACCACAGGCTAATGCAGGGGGTCTCAATTCAGGATATGCCTTTCTCACTGGTGTTTTTATGAATGTCTTTGTGCGCCCTTGTTGTAAGAGCAAGTTTGTTACCTCATATTGCACTTTTATCATTTAATTTCAGTTTTAATTTTAGTAAGACTTCAGATGACTGATAAACAAATCTGCTTATGTTCATTTTTGAGTATGTGTCATTTCTTAGAAAAGGTCAGTGCTGAATCATTTAATTAGTCTCACATTTTTCTTTTTCTTTTTTTTGTAGATTAACAATAATTAACAAGGAAAATAAAATACCTCAGAAGCTGTTCTTGAATATCTCAAGAGAATTGGTATATATTCCCTGCGGTTTCATAGAAAAGGCCTAAAACTTGTTTCAACTGAAGGAAACTTGCACTGACCGGTCTTAAGACATTTCAATGTTTTTGTTTTGTCTTAAGGTGCAACTCAAGTAATGCTTTTTTCTGAGGAATGTTTATAAAAATGACTTAAAAGGCCTAATTAATGTTATGCCATTGTAGTTTTTAAACAGAAAAGGTTTAGATCATTACTCTTCACACTTAGAAGAAAAAAATGTTTCTGCTTGCTGTTCGCTGAAAGGATTTGGGGAACCAAAAAAACGTTTCTTTTATGGCATCACTCTGAAAACCCCCTTAAGGTTTGAACATCTTTATTTACTCTCATTTTAACCTCACAAAAGAGAAATAATTTCTGTCTTTTCTTTCCTTGGGTGTGTTAGATTAGGCCTGTATTATAATGCAATACAAACCTACTTTAGTGGAGTTTATTCAGTCTTATTCACTGTCCCTTTTCCGCCTTCACAAAAGCTTTCAGTTACACCTAGCTTCCTAACTTCCTGTTTCGCTGGGTGGCTGGCCGGCGGTGGGCCGATGTTGTAATGACGAGTATCAGGAAAAGAACACAAGACCAGGATGGAGTCCCAGGCAGCTGGCCCAGTGTGTGTGTGTAGGAAACAGCAGAGCAACTTGCAGCGAGCAGCAAATTAACCCATATCTCCTATCTCTCCCCTCTCTTTTCACTTTCCTGTTTGGACTCTAAGGTGATTGGAGGCGCAGGCTCTGACAGTTGACGGAAGTAGAGCGAGAGAGAGCAAATAAAAAAGAAAGCATTTATTTACAGTGTGATGATGCTAGTTAAAGATGCGGTTTCACACAGGATGTGCCCCCCTGATTGGGTCTGATAGGAGGCTGGCTGGAGCTCGAGGTGGTGGCCTATATTGTGGAGCTGGTCTGGATTTTGTGCTGGAGCCACTAGCACACCCTCAATGCTGTTTCCTGTCTGGGCGCTGAGAGATGAGAGCAGGTTAGCGCAGGTCAGTGGGAAAGAGAGTGGGGGGAAGGACAGTTGAGGGTGTGTGTTTGTGGGGGTGTGTAATTGTCTGAGATATGTAGAAAGGTCATGGGTTGGGTTTTTTGGGGCCCTTTACCATTCTTATCACCGCAGTGAACCAAACCCAGTCCCACAAGCAGAGTCAAACATCCTATTGCTGCTGTACAGCACTGAATCAGCAATTAGCATGTGCCGCCCATAGTCATTTGAGGGGTTTGTAATTTACAAAGCATAAAAATTAATAACAGGCTGATGTAAATCAAATTATTTATTTCCTAAAACCTACTTCTTGTCATATCTGTGTTTAGGACACCAGTTTTAACTTCTTTTTTATTTTGCATGTAAATAAAAATGTAAATAGTGAGTGTAACTAATATATACACACACTATATGTATGTGTGTGTGTATATGTATGTATATGTATAAGAGCAGCACTGCGAAATCTATCCATGGGAAAAAAAAAACAAATCGGAGACCAAGTGACTTTGACATTAACATCCTCCATCAAATAATATAAGGTTAATGGTCTTAATGAGGCCTAAAAACGCAATGAGACATTGGATCTACTTTTTATTCACGGATCGCTTCTCTAAATAGGGGAAGTGGCGCACTGACCGTTTAGCCTTGCGCTAATGACGAATGCTGGGAAGTTTGAGCTGAGAGCAGACTTTGGGTAATGATGAAAGCTTTAGTATGGAGATATGCTACTTTGATTCAAGGTGTTATGATTTGTCCTTGTTAAACAACATTCTGTTTGCTTGCAGTGGATGATGTTTTGTGTTTGATGTAACAGATAATTTGACATTTTTGTGGATTTAATTGGATTCAGAATTCCTATGAATAGTGTTTTCCATCCTTCCATAATTCAAAAGTTTAAAATATATGGTTAGTAACATGATTTTGAAAGAAGTCTCTTATGTATAGAGGAATTTATTTATTATGAGTAATAAATTACAATTTGGAAAAAGAACTGCATTTATTTAAAAATTAGAAATCTTTTGTAGTATTATAAATGTATTTACAGTCATTTTTAAAAAATAATTTGTTTCTTTAAAAAAACAAATATTACTGCTCCTTAACTTTTGAGCTTTAGTGTATGTGCATATATTACAAAAATTACCTTCTTGCAAATATGTATCCTTAAATGCAAGTCATGTATCTTAACTAAACATTGTAATTTGTCAGTATGGTTTAAGTTTAACCAAGTTCAGTTACTGTATCAGCTTTTGATTCAGATATGCTCTGACTGGTTTAGTGAGTTCAAGTAAAGGGATTTGTCAGACTAATTCAAACCAGTAACTTTGTGAGTATTTCTGAATGATTCATTAAAAGAAATTCGCTTGTGAATCTGTAAAATCTCTTCTTTTGATCTTTTGTACAACTGTTTTGCATATTATAATGATTTCTAAAGAACCACATGACACTGAAGACTAGAGAAATGAGTTTTGTGTTTAGAATATTTAAAATATATATTTTTTATCATAATAATACTGTACAATGTTGCTGTATTTTATTTAAAGACTTAAGTAAAATTTTTAAAATCTGGTGTAATTCGATTTGCTAAAATATAAATGCTTTGCTATAATTTAATGGGCATCATTGCGTGTTTATTTTTGACATTTACGTTTGAATGGTGCAGCAGGAAGTGCCCAAAGAAAAAGGGGCAGCGCTTGCAAAATTGCACCAGCAAGGCTCAATCGTACATTGCCCCAATGTGTGAGAACATGCGCGCTAACCGCTATGCTATGGTTCCCCTACATCTTCATGTAGCTGACGTGTTCATGCCTGTCCCCTGGAGAGCAGGAACAGGAATCTGTCCATTAAAGCAGTCTCTGAGAACACTAGTGTACACTAGGCCAGAGGGGACAAGAGCAGTAAATCTGTGAAACTGAATCTAGACCTGACAAACATGTGCAGAGCTGAGAAATACAAACAAACAACACGTCTGTTTGTCTCCCTGTTGGGTTACAGAAATACACACAAACGTACACCCACCCACACACACACAAACACTACAGCTTATGCTTCCTGAGTAGAGTTCTAGCAGTCTTGTGGCTCTTTTAGTTTCTTCTCTTGTAAACAGGTCTCTGTGTTTTTCAGTCTATTATCTAACATACCCAATAGTCAGTCAATGCAATCTTGCGGCCGCACCATTCTGCATTGATGTATGTATTTATGTGCTGTATGCAGTAAAGAGCAGCTCTTTTGTGAACGTGGTGTAAACAGGCATGTCAATAAACCCATAAGCCCATATCAAGCTACAGTAGCTATTAAAAAAGGCTAATATCTGCGGTGGATTATTATTTTTTTTCTTCCTCCCTCTTTTTTAAAAATAATGTTAACGTGGCATTGTAAAAGAGACGGATGATCTATGTGGCAGATTGATCAGCGGGTAGAGACCCCATTATCTCTTTCCGTGTTAATTACAGTGTGCTCAGCTTGCGTGTCAAAAGACGGATAACTGACGAAGGTAAAAGACCTTATTTATGCTTTCGTACTCAGCTGGCGGCAGCTTTCCCCTCTCTTTCTTTTTTTCGCCTCCTCAGCGCTGTATATTTATCGTCCAGTAATATTACACTGTCAAAGACGATCATCTCTGCGGAGATATTATTCTCTATCGTCACCTTCACAGGCATCCATTTGGACCCGCTCCCTCTCAAGTTACCGACTCTTCCTCTGCATGCGGAGTAGCTGAGCAAATTTGCGCAGAGATTTTTGGTCATCCCTTGGGATGCCAGAAAGGTAATTCGGGTTGGGTAAATCAATATGTGGGCAGCCCAGTCATACCACAACGCAGAGACATGGCACCGATCTCAGGATGCCCTGGCGTTTTGTGGCTTTTAGTGGGGTCACATTTTGCTAACGGAAAAACAAAAGCAGAAAAATGCAGGCGGTAATTTCAGTCGCAAACATCCAGATGACACCTGAATAGTGTTAAACTGAAATAGCACTTTGAAATGGATTTAAAATGCGTCATCATACTTTACATAAATATTTGGGCCTTAGTTTTAAAACAATAGCAGAATGTGTAAATTGTGCCAATGAATAGAGTAAATCAATATAGGCAGCTTCATTATTCTTAGGTTTATTCACTTAAAAAAAAAGTTTGTCTTTTTTGAAGAATAAGACTTCAAAATACTACAGTAAATACCTGTAACTAGGATAACTGTAAGTTACCTTGTGTGTGATGAAAAACTATTAATGATTTAACATCTAAATGTATGCTTTTTGAAAGTAAAAACAATAATTTACCATATCATTAATTAAAAACAAAAAAAGTCCTGCCTGAGTTTATTATATATGATATATATGATTATAGATGATAATTGCATATGATTTAGTTTTTTTTTGCATTTTTGCTATTGGTGTTTTGTCTTTGTGTGCATGACTCTATGCACAGTCTATAAAAGAGTATGCCATTTTTATAGTCAGGTCACTTGCAGTAAACTTTGATCATGTGGCTTTCTGTTTTACCACCTATTATTATAGTGGTAATTACTCAAATTAACAGTAAAAAGCAGATTTTAGTAGTATATTAACATTCATATTACTTAATAAAATGTAAAGTTTTATACAGCCACCAATATGCCATTACTAGAAACTCTCTCTGTCTTTTATGTCTCTGTGTTTTTAATGTTGAATTTTTAATAAACACAGCTGCTAGTTTTAGCTGTTAAATAAACAGGATGTTTTTAGGGTGTTTTTTTTTTTTTTAATTAACCCAGGTACATCAAAATAAACCTCAGTCTAAAAATAATGAAAAAAGAAAGAAAGTTGTTTTTGTTTTTTATTAAGCTAGCTTTTAATGTGCTGACTATATAGCATTTAATGTTTCGTTCATTGTACATTAGACATGTACATTAGATACAGTAAGTTTGATGCCGACCAGCAAAAAAAAAAAACAAGGTGTGATGTTGAGAATTTTCACTAAGAGTTAGACCTTACACCGAGATCACACAACGTGTTTATTGTTTGTGCTATGTGCCGACGGGCCCCTTCTTCTGAAACACACAGCAGTGAAACCCCCATGAAGGGACTTTTCAACTGTTACAGATCTTTTTTCCTTTTTTCTTTCTTCTTATCACTGAGCGTGTGGTGTAAGAGGTAACATCAGAGCAGTCTTTCCTGTGGTTTCATCTGTCAGACCTGATCCTCAGGCCTGTGTTTGTACCTCTCACCAGAAACAACACACTTATGAACCCTCACATACACACGCATTCTTTCTCTCTCCCTTTCAAAAACCATTTATGCTTTTCATCACTTCCTGTCTGTTGACCAGACTGAAACAGCTTTCAGAAAGGCTGTCTGGAGCCAAGCCTGAGAAAGAGAATTGGGTAAACAACAAAAAACAAATGTAGATTTGTTTGGTTTTCTTTGTGCAAACAGGTTGTTCTGCCCAGGATTGTTTGCAATTTTATATTGTGCAAGGTGAATGTCATGTCAATGTTTTGTCATTCCTGCGTTGATAACGTTATCACCCATTACTGCACCATCTCTGAATGTGAGATATTTTGTGTGTTGAGCAAAGGTATTTACTTGGTTTTATGCGTGTTGAAATATTTGTGTATCTGTGTTGTGTAAGTGTTATAATCATGCCAGGAGTCAGACGCGAGATGTCAGAGCATCACCTGGTGGACTAGAACAGAAAATAGGCCCTTGTGCAAATGGCAAACACCCACATACTGTATAACTATGAGAAATCATTTCATGCCACATATTGACACATCTCTGAATTGATTTTAGCTTGCTTTGTCTCATTAACATTTTTTTTAATTTACAGCTGAGTTGAATTATCTTTTTTTCTTCTTTAGAGTAAAAAAAACTTGATTTTATGTATGTTACTTAAAAAATATATATATATTCATATTTTATTAAATATATATGAATATATACATTTATATTAACACATTTTACAATTACCTTTTTTTTTTTTTGAGGCAGAACACAATAATTGTATTTGAACAGATTGGCAGGCCACTCCCACTCATCTTCTATTGGTCAGCCAGGTCTGCAATAACTAAGTTATTGTTTGAAATCAAAAAAGTTGACTTAACACAGTGTTCTGAAATTACTATAGAGCTAACGTGTCTACAAAATGTGTACCTAACAAATAAATTATTTTATATATATTGTAAAAATATAGTTAGATATTTACATGGTACATGGTTTTAATTTAATATTATCGTCTAAATATTAATTTAATATATAGCATTCCCATATACACACACAACATTACAGGGGATAGTTCACTCAAAAAATAAAATCTAAATTACTTTTGACTGCCGCTGTAAAAATACTGAGACACTTCTCAAAATATCTTCTTTTATGTTCCACAGAAGACAGAAAGTCACTCAGGTCTGGAATGACACGAGGGTGAGTAAATGATGACAGAATTCTTATTTTTGGATGAACTATCTCTTTAATAGGAGCATTCTAATCTTCGAACTGTTCGTATACTGTTTGAAAAAATATATATATATTAAGTGTCTGTCTGATAATATTGTGATAGTTCAAGATTAGACCGCGAGAATGTGACTGACAGTAGGCGTGGTGGGTCCAAGAAGGGTCATAATCTTAACAGATGCCACCTCACGTGTCACCACACAGCTGCCACAAACCACCATCCCAGTGTATTCAAACGAAGCATGTATTAAAAACACTCACACTCGCCTCTTATCAGATTACCGTGCCTTATGATTGGCCTTCCATTGGCCTCTTTATTTAATAGAAGGTTCCTTTCTTCTTTGAGATGCCATAGAGTGTTACATCACTGCGCTTGTGCCCGGTTATCTATGTTGAGGCCTGTTCTTGTAATGGGCTTTATTGATCTAAACAACATCAGGCTGGCCGTGATGTTATTAAGGTGAAGATAACTTCACTGTAACTTCCACTCAAACAATGTATTAGTGTTTTATTGGGTTTAAATAACTTTGGCTTTTAGACGCTAATGCAGCCGGTTAGTCACCCTGCTCTTTTATGGCTGCAGGATCTTAATAAAGCTTTCCTCTTTACATCCTGCTGTGTGTGAGTGTGTTTGTGTGTGTGAGGGAGAGGACAGGAGATGCCAAGTGCTTGCTGGGAAGTTTCTGCGCCTTTAGTAAACAGCAGGAACTCTAAATAATCAGAGTAATTATACGTTGGCGGTATCCGTATTAAACACCGCATTATCAAACCGTGGTTCGCGTCGACCCAGACCTTTAAACAGGATCCACAATGCTGCCTTTTTCTTTGTCAAATTAACATATGTGGTAAGAATTATTTGTGGGTTTAGAGTCATTTATTAACTGCATTTCGCAGTGAACTTTTTAAAATTGATGTTCAAATGTGTTTTTTTTTTTTTTTTTTTTTGTCTTCCAAGGGCACACTGAATCCAATATTTATGAAATAACGATCCCATTCATCTACAGGCATATTTTCTGTGGGAAATTTAATTTGCAGCTATTTAAAGCCATGCGTTTGGTAATGAATTATTTTGTCATCCTGCCTCTGATGAGATTCATCTTTAATAACTGTAACAATTATTTTATAAAAAAAAAAAGAGCCATGCATTATGGCTATCTCAGCAAGGTCTAGAGTGAGCGAGGATTCTCATTAGGAGGGTATTATTACCCCTGCTGGGCTTTCATTCACACTACCCAACTTAAATTACATTATGTGTCAACAATATTTGCATTAAATTTAAGCAGTCATATTTACCAATTTTTTCCTCTCTCTCGCTCCCTACTACTGACACATTTAGATGTATTAAAAAGATAAAACACAGTTCGAGATCTGATAGGATGGCTTATTGAACATTTACCTCAGTGCTGACTTTTAATAATGCAATAATATTGAATTTGTATGACAGTTGTTTTTTATTAAAATGTTTTTGAAAGCTATAGCCATCCGTATTGTTGTCTGAGAAGTTAAAAACTTGTTATTTTTCAGAACACAAAAGACGGTGCTCTTAAAACAACTTTTGTGTTTCACAGATTATAAAACGTTGTACAGGTTGGGACATAAAAGTGAGTAAATTATGACTGAATTTCTTGTGTCGTGACAACATCTTCGAAACTTTTTTTTTGTAGCATGGGCAAAATGTAAAAATCTACTTTGGAGAATGTAGTTTGTCTAGCAAATGAACTAAATATCAAATAAACATTAGAACAATGCAGTGTCAACTTTTTAAAGAAGGGGCTTTTTGATGGAAACTTATTTAAAGGTGCATCATGACTAAAATCACAGCTGTGCTAAAAAAAAGCCAGACTTTTTGCATATTAAAGGCGTGACTAGCAATACTCTGACAAATGTTGCAATTTCTGTTCTTCAGTCTCTCAAGGAAGTTGGAACGTTCCAATCGGAAACAAATACCATGTAATGTACCTATTTTAATGCTTCCCCAGTTTTTTTGCTGATGCCTTTAAAAGGTTCCACAGCACATAGAACCATCTGTAAACTTGGAAACCAAATGTCGTAGCCTCTATTCCGCATTTTAACGTGGTGCACTGTACACAAACAAAATGTTTATGGCTCACTGAATTGAACCTATCCTGGCCCGACACAGAAGCGAAATTGCTGAATGTGAGGTAATCGGTTATTTCAGTTTGACCACTTCCTTAAACTCCTGCTATTACTCTATTACAGTGATGCTTTTCCAAAGAAAACCTCTGACTCTCCTGTAGGTATGTATAATGGTTTGGTGGATTCATGTAAATCAAATATTTAGCTGGACTTTAGAAGTAAAGTGGAGACTATGAATATCTGTACCTAGAAATTGCAGCGCCAGGGCAGAGAAGTTTGTCTTTGATGTCAGCAGTTCCCTCTCGACTAGGGCTGCACGATTTGGGAAAAATGTCACATTGCAAATATTTAGGTCAAAATTGCAATTTGCGATTGCGATACGATATATAAGTGGTTGGACTTAACTTGCTTGTTATCAAGGAAAATGCACACACAGATTACTAATAATGTTGAAATCTGTATTTCTCAACTGAGATACAGTATACAGTGCAATCTAGCAACAACAAATTAAAAGTAAATCAACTAACTAAATCCATTACTCTATTTTCCTACTTGATAATGTTCAGTGCTTTGCTACAATCTGTATTGTTAAAAGCGCTATATAAATAAAAGTGACTTGACTTAAATTGTACAAAATTAAACAACAGCAACATCTTTACATTACTGAATTAAATTACATTCAATTAACATTAAAATAAAAGTAAAAAGTACAGAAAAATAAAATCAATACCCATTTTTATATTTGTACCCAAAACATTTTAGCAGGATGTAACATATACTTTGCTACCCTCTTTGCTAAAAGTGCGTTTACACCTGAGGCGACTATATATCTCGCTATTCACGTGAATAGTTGGACGCTTGAACATGTTGAGTTTACGCCGGTTTAACACTGCGCGCGTGAGTAGGGTGCAAGCAGCGCATATTTTTTCCGCACCCATGTTAACGGATGAGAGAAAGAGAGAAAGTCTTCTAACAGGTAAGACCTAAAACTCTTCTGTAATACCCCGCTCCTGTTTCTAAGTCTCTCACAGAGTTCGGAGACCGAGACAGCAGAGCTATGGGTTCAACTTTTGTTCTGCCGGTTATTATGCAGGAGTAAATAAGCCCCTTTCGAGCAACTTATCCTCTTCAGCTGTCAGAGCAAATTGAATAATTAAAGGTGCTTTATGCGATGTTGCAGGATTTTAGCTCGATTTAATTTTTATCTCAAACCATATGCATAACCCCTTGATCGTCTTGCTGTCTGCCCTCTGAATACATTGGGGAAAAAATCCAGTCTCGAAAGACAACACAGAGGCTGCAATACCAAAATAAACACTTTGGACACCACAACAAAAACAAACTTCGGCCAAACAATCGGCAAGAAGAGGTGGGGTCTTGCCGATTGGTTGGCCATAGTTTGTTTTTGCTTTGGTGTACATCCTGTACCCCTAGTGTTTTGCAAGATAGCATAGAGCACCTTTAAGCAGTCGTTTAAGGGCTCCCCCCCTCCCCCGCAAATGACTCTATTTCTATCCTCTGCCTCGCAAAGTTCCGGGTATGATACACAATATAGCTGCAATAAATGGGTCCGTAAAGAGCGCCCATGCAGCATGCTTTTTTACCACCCTAAGGAAAAAAGGCGCCATCTGCTTCACAGTCCAGCCGCGCACGCTCGCTGACTCTCTCACACTCTCATGTTCTCCCCTCCAAGACGGAACTACAGTTGTGGTTGAGATTGAGTATGTATGAGTATGCAGACACAATCCACCTCCTCAATGTGTGTTTCATATGAGGATTAGTGCACCTCGTTGCCGAGCTGCACAATCCTAATAAGTCATCTGAATGGGACGCCGTCACAGACAGCTCGCATCCCCTGCCTTCGTCTTCTCTGTCTGCATCAGTGCTTTGATCTGCCTGTGGTAAGTACCCCTCTTCTTGAGAGGTTTTTGATCTTTAGGCTGATTAAAAGGAACGCTGTCTTTCACGTTTCACTGACTCACGCCACCTCAGCTCCAGCAGCCCTACATGTTTGGCAGCTCGACGGGAGTCTATCTGCCTCCCCGAGCACGTACTAGACACCATTTCTCATGCTAGAGCCCCTTCTACGAAACATGCTTATGCTTGAAATGGTCAGTTCTTTCGAAGTGGTGCGCGGAGCGCAATTAAAACCCCTCATCATGCCAGATATCTATGATTCAAGCCTTTCTGCAACAGGGGTCGCACCCCATCCACCTTATTATGTGGCGGCCATAGCAGCCCACCACAACCTTATAGCAGGCCAGACTGTCGGCAAGGATATTCTTATTATTCGTTTTCTAAGAGGAGCTAGACTGCTCAGGCCCTTTCCCCTCACTCCATCCCCACGTGGGACCTGCCCACCGTGCTAGAAGCCCTCAGAGGCGTGCCCTTTGAACCCCTGCAAACGGCTACTGTGAGAGCACTGACGCTGAAACTGTTCTGCTGCTGGCTTTGGCATCAGTCAAGGGAATAGGCGATCTGCAAGCAATCTGTTAGGCCTGCCTGCCTGGATTTTGGGCCAAATGACTAATATCATCCTGAAACCAAGACTCGGTTATATACCGAAGGTGCTCTCCACTCCGTTCAGAGCGCAGGTGGTATCTTGTTCACTGCTACTTCCGTACGAGGGCCATGACTTAACCCTCTCTCCCTTTCAAGGTATTAAGAGCCACCTTTAGGTGGTCTGACCAGCTCTTTATCTGCTTCGGTGTCCGCTCCTAAGGGATACCGTTCTCAAACAAAGACTCTCTAAATGGGTTCAGATGCTATTTTGCTAAGCTTACACCTCTATGGGCAAGGACTGCCCCATAGAATGCTCATTCAGCTAGGGGCCTCTCAGGCTGTTAAAATATACTTGCTCCCCGCCAGACCGCTGATCCGCTCTGGGTGAGAGCTCGGGCTCGCTAGCCCTTTTCTATGTAAATACTTGATCACCGTGTTTGGCCGCCAGCCGCCCAAACCGCGAGGTTAGGCTTACAAGCCTTTTTCTTGTAAAGCATTCTCACTGTGCTTGGCTGTCACACATCCAAGCCGCAAGCTTAGGCTTACATGCCTTAATGCTATGGACAATATGAATACATTATGCGGGGCATTATTCTCTGCATGCTTGTGTGACTGTACCCCCCGGCTTTCACCTGAGCTCGCTGTCATTGGCTATCGTCCTTTGCCTACAGCGCGGCGTGTTGATACTCTTCCCATAGCGTCTTAGCAGATGCAGTACGAGTAAAGTGTCGACAGGGAACGAATAGGTTACTTCCGTAACCCAGGTTCCCTGAGACACGGGAACGAGTACTGCATTCCATGCCGTGCTGTAGGTGACTGTCGCTTCAGTCGAAGTAACCTGAAGTCCTGTGGCGGTTCAGCCACTATATATAGACGGCCCCGCCCCCCTCAGGCGAGCTTCGGTAGGAGCCAGTCATTGGTTGCCGCAGTATGGCGTCCAACTGATTGGTTTAAAAAATTAAATGTTAAATAAGCTTCAGTTAGGAGAAAAAAAGGAGTTTTTCCCATACCGTCTTAGCAGACGCAGTACTTGTTCCCGTGTCTCAGAGAACCTGGGTTACGGAGGTAACCTATTTGTTCTCACTATCATGATTTTTTTAGTCAATAGTCAAGAAGGATGCTTGACTGATTTTTACAATGTTTTTCACTGGGCTTTTGATTATGAGAGCAGTACAATCAGGTGCTTCAGCAGTGTCTTTGCTTCATTTATATTCAAAATTCAGTCATGAAACTCTAGATGGTGCAGGCTGATGAATATTGAACACAAATTGATGATATTAACACATTTAAAGTACATGGCATAAACTGATTGGTTTGTTGTGTATGCAGCCAATGAGCTTACTGCATGACATTTCAATGGCTGGCTGGCATTCACTAGAGCAGTTTACAGCATGCTTTTAGAGTTTTTCTGAAACCCTCCACCTTCCCCACCTCCACCTGTATAGATCTGCTGTAGGTTATTATGTATGCTATTTGACCAGCAGCGGTATGTCTTAAATACTCACAGCACCATATCATTGGCTGTACTGTATTTGCTATACAGGAATAATCTACAAAAACAGCAATAGCCAACAGCATGACCCCATGATTACATGAACCCTCTTAATGCGATTATAAAGTGGTTTTTGACAGTATTGCGATTTTCATGTAAACCCAATACTTCTATCTAAATAATGCAATTTAAGCTTAAAATCGCAGCAAGCTTTAACTTATTAACGTAGGTGGCCTACGCCGATTTTAATCGAAATATAAAGTCATGTACTCTGACCAAAATGCACATGTGCTTTGGACGCATAGACATGTATAGGCCTATATGTATGCTTTGCACATAGATAATTGTAAGGGGACACCTGATTTCTAGTGATTATCGTCGTTTTGATTACAGAGACCGTCTCTGCATTTGATTTGAGTTTAATCTCGTAATTATACATTAACATTATTCTATTTTCCTACTTGATAATGTTCAGTGCTTTGCTGTATCTGTATTGTTAAAAGTGCTATATAAATAAAAGTAACTTGACTTAAGATACATCATTCGGAACTGTAAAGGGTCTACTTTTATTTGGGTACACTGACAATATCAACAAAACGTTGTGATTTTCTGCCTTCTTGAACTGGAGCACTTTACAAAAATGAACCAAAACTCTATAGAAAGCTTTAAATTACCGTTTAATAACATACCTGCAAACTTGTCGCTTTTCAGCGACAATCGCCGTTTTAATAAAAAGTAATCTGTGCGCAATTCAAGCACTCGCACGCACGTTCATTCCTGCGCTCGACCTTCTCTCACCTGCTCGCATGAACATTTTTATTTTTGTCAGTTGTGGGGCGGGGCCGGAAGTCAGTATTGGATGCCTGTTATAAGATGATTCATTTACTTGACCTGAGACATGGCATTGGACCATAGGTTAGTTATTGTTTCATTAGCTTGTTTTATTGATTTATTTTGTCTTTATTTAATGTAATTCAATGTATTGTTCAGAGTAGATCTTTTTCAGATACTTTATTGATAGACATTTTAAACACTTGCAATTACACATACGTTCTCTCTAAAGTTGCATATATGAGGATGTCGAGATTGTCATATTCGTCTTTGGAACACAAACTCACGGAAAACACTAGTTTATTAGTAAATAATTTAAATATCTTCTTACCATTTTCCCCCGACACATTTATGATAATTATTTTTACATGAATGATGCAACACACACCTGTAATTTTATGCAGATTAGAAGTGATTACAGATAAGAAAGCATCGCATTTCTGGGGAAAACACAACTGATGAGGATTAACGTGAAATTGCGTTTGGTTCTGGGATGTATTTTAATGAATCTTTACAAATCACCATTCCTAATAATGCAATAATTAGCAAGTCTCACTATGAATGTAATTTCTAGGTCTATGAATACAGCTAAATAAAACATCCTCTGAGAGCGCATCGGAAATGAGGGGCGGGGTCAGCGGAGCTTGTGAAGATTTAAAGGGGAAGTACACAGAACAGAGTGTTTTGAAAAGAGCTGTTTTTGACAGGGTAAAATGGGCGTTTTTTTACACTACCATAGAGAAATTTTAAACAAACTGTATTACAGACTTTTCATTAAAGACCATAAAGAATCATATCAGCTTGTGGAAAATTGCCGTTATACGACCCCTTTAAATGACATTGTTTTTTATTCAGTGGAAATCCATGAAGATACATGTCTTGCAAATTTTTTTAACTTGAATTTATTGTAATTCTTGCATTATTTATTCGTTTTTATATAAAATGAACAAGTGCATTAATTACATGCGTTTATTATGTAAATCACAAATGACGTATCCGCTTGCATCGATATACTTGAATTGACTCTCGACACAGGTTTTCACATGATCTTCATTATCATCACTCTGAGTTATGGTAATCTGCTGGATGTAGCCACTTCTTCCTGCACATTACTTGATGTTTAACCCTTTTTTCCTTCTTCAAGGACAAACGGTGTACGTGACGGCAGATCTCCATGCGAAAGTCCCTGAGCTCTCCTGAAGCAGCAGATCCCTTTTCAGCGCCAGCTGTTCTTCCAGATAAACTCTGCGGCGTGCTCGCAGATTCTCTTAATATGATTCCGCAGGGTCGGGCTCAGGAGAATAGACGCAAAACAAGCGTGCCAGGAGAAAGAGAGCATTGAATTTTTCATCAGCAGGCCCTCGTAGTGCAGCAGCACTTTTTTAGTAGGCGGCCGGCTCATTCATGAGCAGATGTTCAGCGCAGGTCCAAGCTGCAGTTAGCATGAACTCTGCTGCCCTCTCAGCCGTTGGCTGCAAGGACGTTGGCAGCGACCCCGGCATCTGAGAATTCATTCCCGGCAAAAAGCACTGAGCGCCGCTTTGCCCAGACCCCTTTTTTTAGCCGCTTCGCCCAGCCCAGGAGCCGGCCAGAATGGAGGAGGGCTTTTCTTTTGACAGGCCATCAGTCTTCGCTCTGACACTGATGAAAGACTCGCCCGGGTCAACTCAGGGGACCAGCCCCAAAAATTCCTGAAGACAATTTTGCTCAAGTTTATCATTAATTTTTTATGACGTCCTCTGTATGAAAATAAGCCACCTGGCACAAAAACAGACCCTTTTGGAAAACAAAAGCGGTCTTTTTTTGCGTCATTTGCGTGAAGGTACCCTTGAAATGGGGAATTGCTATATCAGATTAACGCAGGTGGTTTAAGCGAATGTGCTGGTCAGGTTGGTCGCTACAATAAAGCCCAGCTGCTGCTGTGGTTAGCCAGGTGGTTTGGTTAGCGTGGTGACCTCAATACACCCCGAGAGACTCCAATAACAACCAATACAGATGAAGCATTATCGCGTTTCATTTACATAACATTGTTATGTTGCAGTACCTCCATGTAGCCCTTTGCCATCAAACGACTGAAAGGCAAACTGGCATATGCTCCGCACGGGAAGTGTGAAATGTTATTCTTCTCTTTCGTTGCGGTGCATGTGAAGCTGTAATTGAAGGATGATGAGGTTTTTAGTCCTTTTTTTTTTCTCTCCCTTCAAGCACTTGTTTCTTCAGCACGTCTCCCACTTCACACTATCTAATTGGCCGTTTTCAGGTTGGGTTTATGAGAGCAAAACTAATTAGTGTTTCTAAATTCAGAGAGCAAGAAAGAGAGAGGAAAAAAAGGAAAACATGGTTGAATGGATTGTTCTGGTTTCCTCTCTGGTGTCAGGCTCATAACAATGAAATAAAGAGTCTAATCACTTTCAAACTGCTCGTTTTTTTTTTTTAAACCAACACTGAATGTCACTTTCTCTCCTGGCATTTTGTTTGGCACGATCACAGGCCCGGGAATAAAGCGGGCGCTTGCCCTCTTTACAAACTTTTTCCTTTGTAATTCGTGGGAAGGCTTTGCAGGGAGAAAAAAACAATGCGCGTGTTTTTAGGTGGGGTTGTTTCTTCTTTTGATTCAGAACGTCCTGGTGAAAGACGGGGGGAGGGTGGAGAGTTTACAGTAGCATTGACTTTTCGCCCGTTACCTTTATTCAGAGAGCTCCAGCTGCAGCGCGCCCTCAGGAAGGCCACCGCGGGTGCGCACACACACACACACACACGGTGTGAAAGAAAGCCCTGTTTGAGTTGGCACGCGCAACTTTTGCTGCCTCTGCAAGAAAGACACCAGCGACGGCCGCTCTGGCCAGGCGGGCCGTCGTTCTTCTAATCAGGATGTGCCTTTTCCACCTCTCTCAGGAAACACATTTCTGCCTCTCCCTCCCCTCAGCGGCAAAAAAGCTAGGGACGGACGGGAGGGAGAAAGTCGGTGAAGATGAGTGACAGGATCGGAGTCTGGAGGGGATTGGGCTAATCTGAGTTTAGTAGCGCTCCCTCAACACCTCACCCTCCCAGCCTCCACTGGGCCTTCATTTATATTGAATAAAAAAGTTTATAGGTCAGTTTAACAATGTGCCGTAAAACTCACACTATTTTTATTTTTCCACCTCTCTGCCGGAGGGATTTATATGGAGAGGGCCAGTAATTAAGAAGCTGCGAATCCAGGGTTAGGGAGGAAGAGTGTTTAAATGCAATTAGAGCATCCGCTCGAATCAATTTGAACCCAATTACAGTTTTCTTGAATGTGCTATTATTTGTTTAATCAAGGGAATTTTGCCCTTTTAAGATGCTAAAAATGTATCGAGAGATTATTTAAACGCAGAACGAAAATAAACTCGGAGGAAGCGCGTAATGAACAATTGTTTCAAAGTGACCTCTCTCGTTGTGCCCTCCCTCGTTACCTTGTTCTTCTCTGAAACGAAAACTCCATTTGATTTGTCTGGAGATAAAGCTATCACAATATCGGCTGGATAATTAGCACAAAATCCACATCGTTTTTTTGGGAACTGGATGTGGAGCACCAGTCTCTGATGATTCGAAGTTTCAGTAGATTTCCTCATTTCTCACTGATGTTGTTCTTCTCTGTTCTTCTCTTCTTTCTGTCTGCCTTCTCTTCCACCAATCTTTCTACCTGCTGTCTGTCCTGCAGGCAGGAGAGTGCAGTGGTCCAGCCCTGTGGGTGCTGAACGGTACGTCTCACGTTTTTAACGTGTGTGTATGTGTGTGCTCAGCCACACTTTTGAATGAATTTCATTGCAATAGATAACTAAATATTAAACCAAGTGGAATTTGCAAGTAAATGATGCTAGACCTTCTCAAAAACTTTTCTTATAATTACTTTTACTTTTAACCAATTGGTCCCAAAGTCATTTTTAGTGAATATATGAAGTCAGTTTACCTCAGGTTACCTTCTTTGTTGTCCGTTCACTTAATGTGTACCACTTTTTTATTCATTTACAGCAAATGCCATGTGGTTTGCTTATTTATTTTATATGTTTGTTTGCTATATACAACATGCTGTATGGTTTAATATTTATTTATTTATTTTTAGAATACATTCCATACTGTTTATGTTTTTTATGCAGTATAAATGCTTGGTTTAATCATGAATCAATGAATTTGCATGTTTAAAATAAATTGCATTTGGTTTAATATTCAATTTGTGTGTAATGCAATGGCATTCCAATGTTTGTGAATTAATTGGCACTTTCAGACACTATTGTAACACATTTTTTGGAATTTGCTCACTGTTTATCTGGCTTTCTCTATGCTATCAGCATGTACACAAGGTCTGTTCTAACTAATCTGAATTCTGAGACTGTTCAGAGTTTGACTAGTATACCGCCAGTCGTTTTTGATCCATGTCTCTCGTGGCCATCACTTCCTGTGTGATGTGTAAACACAACAAACAAACCATGACCTTGCCCACATGTCACAGTGCCAGTCTGTGTTCAGATTCTGTTGTTTACAGTAAACATTAATCTATATTCATGACCTTGAGTCATAAAAAGCATCCTTTTGCAGTATGTGGTATGCCATAGTGCTTATTATAATATTGTCTCTAAAACAGGTGCTCAACAAACATTACCCCACGTATATTTGGAGTGTTTCTAAATGTCTGAACTCTGTTATCAGTGTTTGATTTGAATTATGTATTTTAGTAAGGTTTTTTTTGCGTGTAGTGTGTTGCGTTGTGAGTTTAATGGAGCTCCTGCAAAGTCTTTATTCCTACCAGCTCGGCCAGACAACGTTTTAGAGAAGTGCTTCTAACAGTTACGCCCGCTTGCAAAACTGTGTACGTTACAGATTGATAGTAAATGGAAAACATGAATGTAAATTGTGTCATTTGATAATGTAAATGGAGAGCCGAGCTATTTTCCCCCACCCCCATAAAGAAATCAGCCCTATTTACATAGTCAGTTGTGCTTATGAGACTTATGGAAATCAATCTCTTGTCATTTTCCAACTACACAATTTCACGTTAGTTCACAGATCACAGATTTGAAAGTCAATATGGTGACATTGGCTCGGCTCCATGTTGGCAACATGAATTAAACATAACAAACAAAACAACACGCTTTTCTGGCAAACTTTTAGATGAGTTTTAATGCATTAATCTTTCACATTGCATGTGAATAAACCCAAAATGCATGATTATTTCCTCTTGAATATTGATTTTTTTTTTTTTTGTGGGGGGGGGTGTTTTACGGAAATTTTGCCCTTATAAAAGTCCAAACTTTTGGCTATCTGAGTTGAAAAGCACTCCAGATATGTTCAAGTGCAGGTTATTATTTAGTTATTCAGTTTTATGACCATAACAGAAAGCGAAGGCAGGTGCGTTCGAGCCTGTCCATTAAAGTGTGCTTTGCAGGGTCCGGTTTTAAAGTGGCCAGCAAGGTGGCTGCAACAAGAGTTATTCAAGATGGTCTTCACTCATCTTGCACATGGTTTACCACTTTCTTTAAAAGCACTTTTAGGACTCATAATGGCTACTTACATGTTGCAGATGGGTTATGACTAATGAGAGGACTACATTTATGACTCTGCATGAGGACATGAAAGCTCTCCTTGCTGTTGAATTTAACCTTTTCAATATTGACTAATTATTTAGGTTAGAAAAGATCTTAAGGCGCATCGCGGTACTTTAATACATTCCATTAGTTACATTAGTCGACACCTTTCAGAGCTTTCTACCTCATTTTTTAAATATCTTGATTGTGACTCCTTTGACTGTAGCTTTGCACGCTTGTGCAGAATATGACTTTTAATAATTGAACTGTGCAGGTCGGTTGGCTGTTTAACAAGACCTTTGAGTTGTGTTCATACTGTAGCTGAATGTGGCCTTAATCTTTTTTTTTTTTTTTTTTTTTTTTAGTGATATGTTAAGAGTGTAATATTAAATGATTACTTAAAAAATCTAGACACACACACACACACACACACACACACACATAATATAAATATATCGTCAGAAGTATGACGTGTTGCCTGACTAGTTTTTGAGTTTTTTTAGGCCATGTTTGTTGGCTTTGAGGTCATATAATATATATACATACAAAACAGACTTTTAAAATCTATTGGCCATTTAATAAAAAAAAAAAAGGTTTGCTTTCGTTATGTTCCGCCCAAACTTCCTGTGTAAATAGGAAATACCTCAGCACAGGAAAGAAAACTTTGCTCGGCAAGCCATTTCTTTAAAAGATCATGCGAACATCTTAAAAAAGAAACTGAGCAGATAATTGGATTTGCACACTGTGGTTTGCACTACCAACGTAACTTTGGTTTCACATGTACAGACTATTATTTTTTCAGTTTTTGTTGTAGTCATTTACACTACCGTTCAAAAGTTTGGAGTAGGTAAGGGTATTTTTTAATGTTTTTGAAATGAGCCAAGTTTTTATATGATCAAAATAGAGTAAACTTAGCAATATTGTGAAATATTGCAATTAAGAGTAACCGTTTTCTTTTAAAGTGTAATTTATGTGATGGCAAAGCTCGTATTAGTCCAGTCTTCAGTGTCACATGATCCTCCAGAAATCATGTTGATTTGGTGTTGAAGAAACATTTCCTATTGTTATTGTCAATGTTTAAAACAGTTGTGCTTCATAATATTTTTTGTGGAAACCCTGATCAAATTGGTTATATTTTGTAGCATTATAAATGTCACATTTAATCATTTGAATGCATCCTTGCTGAATAAAAAATATTTATTTCAGAATAATCTTACTGAA
>JAUMHR010000099.1:3493490-3517769 GCA_032361145.1 Enteromius fasciolatus | reverse complement strand
TACTTTGAAGCGGTTATTATTCGAAAAGAACGAACCTGCAAATGTCTCAACTGACCAATCAGAATCAAGCATTCCAGTGAGCCGTGTAATAACTTATAATAAAGTCACGTTGTGTAAAACCTTTTAATCAAGAATTAATTTAGCTTTTTTTTTTTTTTTACTTTCCCTCTTTTTGTATAATTTTTCACTCCCAAGTGGTTGACCAGCAGTGACAAGAGTGACAACATGAATACCCGCTAAACAAAGGAGACACTTGTTCAAGAAAATACAATGACAAACAATGGATTGTAATTATATGACATCAAGCACAAGCTTATGGCCGAGAAGCAGAAATAGAAGCAGAGGTATTCACAGAGACTCTCGTACTCAGAAGAGGTCATTAATCATGGAAATGTGGCCGTGGTTATGCTCTCCTCTCATGGAGTGACATATCGCTCCTCTTCCTGCTTTCTTTAATTGTGGCCGCTCTCCCTGCTGGGCCATTGGCTGCAGGGCTGATGGACAGAGGAGGCGGGGCTCTGGCAGGGTGCCGCTCCGCGAGCCCAGGCGTTGTTTCTTTCTTTCCCTGACCATAAACAGCATCCCCCACTAACAAAACACATGTATAGTGTAGCAGTAACACTCTCAGATAAATGTTTTAGTTTCCCTTTCAATGCTGTTATTCTCTTTTACTACTTTTAATGTAACCGTAATTGCACCTTGAGCCAATGAAAAGCGAGATCTTTTACACATGAAACTTTATATAGCTCCAAAAATAACAAAAAGCTCCATAAAAGTATGTTTTTTAACTCTTGCATTATATTGCACATCTTCTGAGGCCATTTGACTGCATGATACAGCGAACTGGTCACAAAAAGTTGATATTCACAAGTTCTAAAATGAAAGGCACTGCAGGGCTGACTACCATGACAAAACCAACATTATTGGTTTTGCCAACACAGTCTTACGACGAATATTTTATGAGATGGCAAATTTGTACGACCTCACTCTAAACACAAGTGATAGCTAGGTTTAGGGGCGGGTTACGTGTAGGTCATTTGTACAAATTAGCAATGCGTAAAATACATAAGATTTAGCAAAATTCATTTGAATTTGTCCATGTGTGGTCGTATGAATTTGTATGAATTAGCCACTTATTAAAATATGCACAAATTGCTTTGAGATCGGGCTGGTACAGTATTTGCATGTCTTTTGACATCAACTAATCAAAATGTGTAATAATATTATTTTTGTAGCTATAATTGAGGGAAGATTTCCAGTAAAATAATCCCTTAAATTATTACTTTCAGAAAATTGAAATGTTTTGCAACATTACATACTAATAATATAATATGAAAAAGTAAGATAGATAGAATGTTTAAGTCTTTTATATGAAAAAAATTACTTTTTACAACAATCTCGATTATTATAATTATGAATCTCATAGTTTTTCACTTTTTTATGACTACTGTATGATTGAGCTACTTTTATTTATTATGATTTACTGTGTTGTAAATAGGCCTTCTTAGTTAACAGACTTATTTATATTAAAAAAAAAAGTTATTCACCCTTGTTTCATTAAAAATAACAAAACAACAGCAATGCTGGTTTAGACATGTCTATAAAAAACTAGAAAACTATAAACATGCTTCACAATTCCATAGCAGAACCTTTCTAAATGATTCTACAAAGAACCTTTATCATCTGAAGAACCTTTCTGTTTTACTGTTCTTCTATGGCATCGCTGTAAAGAATTCTTAATCATTGTGAAGACGCATTTATAAATAATATTAATACAGTAAGACATACTGTAGCTTTGATCGTGAATATAAAACCAGCTCTCTAGAAGATTTATAGTGATGTATTTGTGTTCACTGGCGACATGGACAGTCTCTATGCACTGTAACACACATGTGAGAGTTCATAATCGATGATTTTGTCAATACATTGTGTCTAAGTGTGGAATTATAGGAGAGAGATATGGCAGGAGGGAAAGAGACATATAATTCGATCAGGACGTTCTGAGAGTTATTTACAAGCACATCCCACTGCTGGGATCATTTTAACACTGCATAATTTTAACAGTGACTGAAGTCCATCTCCCAAAGCAGTGGGGGCATCTTTACCCTTAGGGCAAAAAAAACATTAACATTATTATTGTTTGAATTCTCTTTTTTCCTTACCTGTCTCCCTCCTTCTCTCCAGTAATTCAAAGGAATCATATTTATATGCCTATCCTATTGAGTGTATAATTTCTATAGAGCTTGCATATGCAAATATGAAGGGGTTTCAAACAGTAGAAAACACATAGCCTACGTGCAATTATGTAAATTGTATTTTGTTATTCATGCAGTTATTCGCTTGCATATTCGGTCATGCATTCATTTGTGGTATTAATGCCTAGTAGAGCTGTAACAGAGGGCTGTAGGGCTCTCTCCACAGGATCATACGCTGAGACAATAGACTGATGCGCTCACGCCGCACAGAGAGCTGATAACTTGACTGGCTGCTTTTGACTGAGAGTAAAAAGAAAATGTTGCTTTAAAAGTCACACAGGCTCACAACAGAGGAGGAAACAAGAGAAAGACACACGGATTTCTTTCTCTTATTGCTTTCAGATACGGAAGTGTCCACATCTGGCATTACACAGTGTTATTCTCAAAAACTGTTTTTGGAAGAGGCACCTGCTGGTCCTCATATAACAGTGAAAAAAAATTCTGAATGTTTTTTTTTATTGTTATTATAATTTGACTGAGAATGGAACATTAAACTTTCTTTAAAAAAAAAAAAAATCATATTGTACAAATGATAATGCATTTCTTTTTAACACAAAGCACTTTAACTTCACCGGTTTCCCTTAACATGTTCTAATCCTTCTTTCTACAGTACGATTCTTCTTTAGTCCTTTCTTCAGTTCCCTGTGCCTCTGGATTCCCTGTTCACTCTCCCATCTGAGCAAGCCACAGCATGCTCTATGTTTGGCTAAACTGCGTAACAAATTCAAGAGAATAGCTACAGTCAAAGACACACTGCAGACTCCCAGCAGAAAAATAATCTTTCATAATTTATGATGCCACATGGGCCCTGACACCGTAGCCTGCTAAAACCCAAGAACGTCTCAGATAGTAAGTGTAGTGAATCAAATTTGATGTTTAAAAATGTGAATTTATTTATATAATAATATATATGTATTTATATATTTATATACAATAAACATCTTACTCACTACAGAAAAAAAACAAACCGGCATCGTGATCCTCTTCCTCCTCTGCAGCAGCAGCAACCCGCTCGCGAAAAACACACTTAAAGGTGCTTTATGCGATGTTGCAGGATTTTAGCTCGATTTTATTTTATATCTCAAACCGTATGCATCACCCCTTGATCGTCTTGCTGTCTGCCCTCTGAATACATTGGGGAAAAACCCACTCTCGAAAGACAACACAGAGGCTGCAATACCAAAAGAAACACTTTGGGCACAACAACAAAAACAAACTTCGGCCAAACAACCATCAAGAAGAGGTGGGGTTTAACACGCGTTAAACTCCACCTCTTCTTGCCGATTGGTTAGCGGAAGTTTGTTTTTGGTGTACGTCCTGTACCCCTAGTGTTTTGCAAGATCGCATAGAGCACCTTTAATCTATGGCGGCTAATATATGGCATTAATAAGCTAGTGCGATAAATTATTTCCGCGAGAGGAAAACAGATGTACATGCGAAGAAACGCGGGCCCGTGAGCTCATTTCAAACCATCGCGCGCTGGTTAAAATAACACTGTTATTTTTGTCAGTCGTGCGGCGGTACTTGGTGTTTTAGTTACAACTAAACAACCCTCCCCCAACAAACGCCAGCTATGACGACGATGCCATCGTCCATCGCGATGTTTCACATTAGACATTGTACGATGCCAGATTGGTCGACATGGCCCAACCCTATGTAACGGTAAACAAAAAAATGTAAAATTTACATTTAAAAACTGCTTTAACATCTCTGACCATTCATTAAAAACATGACTAATTGTAAATAAAGATTTACTCATATTATTTTCTAATGATGTTGTGGTTAATATGTACACCTATATAAATAAAACAAACCCATATATGAAAGAAATCAATATGCATAGCTACAGTACATAAATGCAATGGCCAATTAAAATAAGAACAACACATTATCACAGTGGAATCCCAGAATAGCCCTATTAATATTGATCAGTGTTGTATACGGGTCAGCAGTCACCGTAAGATATTTGCTCCATTTCTAAAGATGCTTCAGAGCTTCTAACATCCTAATGAAACTAAGCAATCACCCATCAACTGCTGTGAGATTTCCAGTATAATATGAAATAACGCTGATGGGGAGAAAGAATAGCATGATATTGTAAAGTATCTGATGGTATTACTGACTGTCTAATATTGCTTATGCTCACATGGATATCTAAATTGCAATGACTCCATTCCGCAAGCTTAATGATGGCCGAGGCCGCCTGTACTTCACTTATGGAATAGATTGAATTACTCCCTCTCTCGCTCTCCAACACTCATCCACACATAAACACCCTTCTCACCTCGTTTAAGCACCACACAGTCATATAGATCATTTAATCTTAGAGATAATGACCAAGAGGGAGAAATCGCAATGAGCTTGCGTTTCATTAGAACAATTCCTTTAATTGCGTCTCTCTCTAGCTCATCCTTCTGTCCTACTTTGTAGAATCAGCAACAATGAGCTAAGGGTTCACGCACACGCTGGGTTTATTATTTAGAGTCTCAAGGAGAGTGACACTTGGGCTAAATTGCAATATTCCTCGATACAATGAGGGGCATATTGAGTGCTCTACCTCAGAGACAAGCTAAGCAGCATTGAGGGTTTGCTTGGTTTCCACCAATATGGTCCCAAATTGTACCATCCGAATCCCACTCCAAAGAGTAGCACTGTCACTTTATCACACTGTTTTAATATTTTCTTGTTTACCTTTTGCTAATTTATGTAAAGCCAAGCAGCCTTATGCTAAGTTATTGGACAGATCACGTCAACTGAGAATCTATTTTGCTATCAAAAGCATGCAACTTGCAATATCAAGAAGCTCACTTTACAGTACATGAGTCAGTTTAGTCATCGTTCATCTTTCAAGTCAGTGGAAACAAATCCTGCTATTACCGTTTTTGTGGACCAGGGCCATATGTGAGGAGAGAGTGAGAAAGAAGTCTGGAGCACCGCACAACTTTTATGGTGCTTCAGATATACAGAGTTACCTAACGTCACAATAAAACTACAAGAGTTATGAAGCTTCATATAAACTTGCTGTTCCAGAGAGCATTCTGTACACATAGCGAAATAAACCACACACAAAACTAACCACATACAAATATACACGAGGAGATCATGATTTAATATGAGCCGTTCTAAATTAACGGGTTGGTACAGTTTAGGAAAAACAAATTGAAAGTAAAAACAATCCAGGAAAGTTTAAACCAGGACGAATGACGAAACTGTCTTACCTCAACATGTTCAAAAGGCTCGAGCATCTTTTCTCTCTGTAGACACTCCACAGCTCACCTAAAAATAAAATATTCTGTAATTATTTAACCAGTAAGCTGTTATTGTTCCCACGGAACACTATTTTTCTTTACTTAGCTCTTTTCAATGCAACTACAATTCACAGTGACAATGTCTGTAAAGCACTAAAAGGAAAAAAGGGCATCATCCCATACTATGTCTGATATTCTTCGGAAGTCATATGAAAGCTCAGAATGAGGAACAGTATATGAAATTCTTTTAAAAATAACAATATGTGTGTATATATATATATCTAGTACAAACAAAAGACAGAATTTTTTCCTTGTCGTGCCATATTTGAACAACAAAATATATTGCATGCTCACAGAGCTTACAGTTAACATAAACTGATATATTCAGTAAATCTGTTAATAAAAAATAACTACACCACTACTCTACACTAATACATTAGCATCTTTTTCTCCCCCATGAAGCTCTACAAGGTGAGTTCTTATCTTCCGCCTTCAGACTGTGACTGAACACTATTGATCTAGAGCATGTTGTCATTCAAATGATAATTAGGACTAGGTTACAGGTCAGGCTAAGATCCGCTTGAACATCTGGATGAGAGTTCCTCAAGGACAATGCAAGCAGCAGGACTTCTGAACCTCTCCAAGTCGTGGTCCATTATACAAATTATCTAATTAATTCCAACACTCCGATGCACCAGCCAGCTCACTGCCCACGAAACAAGGGAGAGCACACTGCTATGGGAAAAAGTGACATAGAAATGGAATTTTTTCTCTAAAATAACTGACTGCAATTTTGCATAAAAAGGTGACTTAAACAACAGTTTAACAATCAGCAAGGTTTAAATGTGTATAAAATTAAGCACATGCTTAACTCTCATCATAAATTACACCTATTTATGTTTTTAAAGAAAAAAGTATTTTAAGCAAAGCAATCTTTCGTTTCATTATAGAAGATAATAAACAAACTAAAGTGCAAACTAATTATGAATGAAAACAAAAAACACTGTAACCTTTTTTGCAAATTTACCACATACTGATTAGCATTGAAACACATCTGTGGAAGGGAAAAACAGACTAGTGTTTGCAGGTGACGATTGCCAAACAGAGATAGGTGCCTTTAAATGCATGTCTGTGTGTGTCAAGTGTGGGCTGTGGACACTGGTGGAAAGGTCTTATCAGACTTTATGTGAACATACTGTTTGCATGTTATGATGTAAATGAACAAACTAAACTGTTTTTGATCCCGGCATGCAAATACACACGTCTGATGTAAATGAGCGTGCCTGGGGAGGAGACGGACAAACAATGCAAATATTGCCCTCTTGTGGCTCCCCTGCTGCCAAATGCAATGCGTAAGAGGCCTCTGCCATATCCTCTATTCACATTTTTGTTTCTGAGAACAGCATGCAACTGTTTTAAAAAAACAAACAGCTATGATGTAGTCACCAATTGAAACACTTAAAAATGTACATTACTAGGTATTAATGTGTTAAAATCAAATCTTATGGAATGTCAATACTGTATTATGTTTGTTGTTTGCTTTTGCACTGAAGTATCACCCAATGGCAATTTCTTAATGGCAGCTTAGCAGATAATTGTGTATGAAATCTGTGATTCTCAACTGCTGGGTTGCAATTAAAAACTTTCACTGTTTTGCTATAAAAAAAAACACAAAATTACTGTTAAAAAGTAAGATGTGCATGTAAAATGAAATCCAAATATTTGTGCATACGTGATAAATAAGCTCACTTTAACTATAAGCTTGACTTCCGAGAGAAAAATCATAAAATTGAATTTTTATGGTTGACATGCACTGAACAGAACCATAAAATAAACATATTTAAATATCAAAATAGGGGTATTATGTAGTCAGAGAATAAAATAAAACCTCTGGCATGTGTTTGTAAAAGAAAGAAAGAAAGACAGACAAAAAACTGGAAATGGAACTTTTCGAATGCAGAAAAATTCTTTATAGTCAAAAAAGGTTCTTTCAATTTTTAAAATGATCTTAAGAATGGGTCTTTTAGGAACTGTTCACTGAAAGGTTCTTTCGGCAACCAAAAATTGTCCTTCTATGGCATCACTGCAAAACCTTTACTTTTAAGAGTGCAGTGCAAAGCAAAATCTGTGTCCAGAAGCAAAACCAGCTGAGAAAAAAGTGACTAAATGACAAGTAACCAAAGCAACTGCGAAATGACATTCAACTTCTGAATTTAGTCCAACCTTCCCTCTTGCAATGTCACTTAAAGTCACTGTTAATTTATTTGTAGCTTAATATTGATGGACAAAGGTCTCCATTTCAGCTCGGAGATACTGAAACGGGTTTATCTGTGCGGGTTATTAACCTTGACCCACTGCAAATCCACTTCACTTCCAGGGGCCTCTGGTCCCACGCCATACATTTTTATGCCCTTAAGAAGTTCACCCCAGCAAGAGCTACAGTACAGGCTGTCCCATCGCTTAAAGCGCTTTAAACTCATCTTAATTGTCACATGGGAGCCGGTGACGGGCACCTTAATTGATCTGACCTTTAGCTGTGCTTTTTAATTTCCAATCCGCCTTTCATTGTTCCATCTGCCACTTTTAAAACGACATCTGGTTAACTGTACTTTACCGGGTGATCTCTGTTCGGTTATTTTTAAAACGTAATGTATGCTTCAACAGATGTTAGTTTTTATAGACTAGGAGCAAAACGGTGCTCAGATATATACGAAGTCTGCAATAGTTCCCCCAGCAATTCAAATATTGACACCAGGAATTACAAGCCTCTTGGCCGCCAGTGACTCCGTTATTATGTGAAGGCTTCTTATTTTGCAGCCTATTAGCAAACATCAATTCGGCCTCTATTTTCTCTCGTCATATGGCATAAATAAAACATAAGCCTGCAGTTTATAAAGCGATAAACATTATTTTGCAGCACAAGACTCATTTTTACAAATATGACTGCTGTCAGCAATAAAGACAGACAATTTGCTTGAATAAATAACATACAGATGCCGTCGGAGAAAAGATTAAAATATGCTTACTGTAAAACAATTGTGTTGTCTATTGGAAGGTCATACAGCAGAATATCATAATGGAGGCCAGTCATGTACAGTTAAGTCCTAGAGGCATTCAAGGATTATTGTTGTGGATGTATAAATAAGTCTTGTACTGCCTTAAAGCCTTTTCTTTGGGTGCGCTACTGTAAATAGGATGTAAATAGAAAAAAATTATAATCTTGGTGCATACAGTTACAGGCTCTTCAAATGATAATCTTCAGAGTTGGGGGTAACATATTAGAAATACGTTAAAGTGTGTTATGTAATCATATTACTTCTGGAAGTAAGGAGAAAACACAAAACAGGCCTCAACAAAAAGCCTGTTTCATTACATATATATAAAAAATATATATATTTTGACAGCGCAAGAGAAAAACTTAATTAGAACATATTACAATAACAATTGAATTAAACAGAACACATATTATATTATTATTATTTTAAGTTAAATTCCAAAACACAGTTGATATTAAAATGAATTAAATTATCTGCAGTCCTCTCTTTTCATCTCCACTTCCTCTGTCACCATGAGGAAAAAACACTAGCGAAAAGATGAGAAGCCAGAGCTTCGGTTCCCCAAACTCTTTTTCACATCCTCACACGACGGCTTGTCGATTTTTACATCCCTGTTTGAGAACTTAATTGTCTGCCTTTACATTTTCCAATAGATAAATTTCCTAAAGCACGTATTTTCACGGAGATGACTGTACCTTCAGGGGTGTTAAATTAATGGCATATAATTGACTAATTAAATGCTTATTGATTAGCAAGTTCCTAGGTGATGAGGACGCAGGAAATTACTTCTTTAACGCATGAGAAGTACCCATTTTACTCCATTCTCCATCCCAGGACTACGGGAAGAAACGGACAATAGATTCTGTGTAAAGAACTGGACCTTTCTGATATAATTTGCTTGTTGTTGCAATGTTCTGCAACCAAGGATTTCGAAATGCCAATGTGGTATTTTAGAGCCATATAAAATAAAACTAAAATTACAAATAAAATTACATTTTGTCAGTATTTACTAACTATAATGCTGTTCCATTTACTTTCTTCTATGGAACATACGAGGTGAAACTCTCGAGGTGAACATACCAGGTGAAAATTTTACTAATATTTATTGGATTAAATACAATGAATGAGGACTGAAGCTTTCAAAAGCACTACAAAAGTCAATCAACAGCTTTTTGTGAGAGTCATTATTCACTGTTAATTCTTCCAGTAGTGAGTTGTTAATCTGACATGCCTGCATCTTTCATGAACACACAAGGTCTGCTTCTCACAAGATTCTCACACAAAGAAGGTCATGAAAGCTAGAAAATGAACACAACATTCCCATTTTTATAGTACACTGCTCCATAAATGGAAATAAGTTCTTAACTGCATTTTAGACTTGGAATGCAGCTATGTACAAATTGCAATCCGTTATTGGTCATGGCCTCTTTTTCCTGACATAAATGTAAATACAGAACAGGTTAATTCCCTACGAGCTCTGTGTGTTTGTGTGTGTTTGTATTTTAGAGCAGAGAGACTTTGACATGTTTCCTTGTTCAAGGTCAGAACCGCAGCGTTCTCCAGCCACTGATGGACACACGTGGTCCCTCCAGAGCGCGTTTGCTAGTGTGCGCATTCACCCCAGAACATCTGTTCACCACCAGCCCTGACCGCTCTGATCTGACACCACCCTCGGCTTGATCGTACCACCCAATTCCCTCTCCGGGGCCAGATGGCGGCCTGCTCCCTCCTTCATACCACTTCTCGCTCTCTCTCTTTCCCTTTCACTCTCTTACCGGAGAGGTTTCTGCAATACCCATTCAGCCACCCGCCCCACAGGTATCGCCCCAGGCTCGGGCCCTGCCACTCACTGTTGACCAGCCTCTGGTGGCTTCACTGGTCCCTCCTGTCAAAAGACAAATTGTTCGACAGCCTGAGCTTTTATGAATTCAGCCCTGAGGTCTAGGGCTCAGGAAAATAGGTTAAGGAAAATCCTTGGCCCGAGATATCCAACTTTGAGTCAGAAGCTGAGGTTTTTGGAAAAGTTGAGTTTGGGCATGTAGAAGTCAACAATGAAAGCTAGAGTTAATCACTTCAATTTGGCTACTAAATGTGCTTTGTATCAGGCTGACCACAAGTAACAGTAAGTCATCATGAAGTCAATCAAATCAGTGTATTTAGGTGCTTTCAGCAACTAGGGGGAATTCAATAACGATAAATTGTTTTTTTGCATGCTTTATTTGCATTTTTACAGTTCATCTTAAAAAATAAATAATAAGCTAATGGCTCAAACATGGATTTTTTTTGTTGTTTTTGCAAATTTTACTTTACAGGGACAGAAATGTTGATACCTTTTTGTGAAACTTAATTGGATATATAAAACCTCCAAATCATCATTGAGTGAATTACTAATACATGATCAATAGAAAAAGGCACAACGTTCACTTTTTAATACATTTCTGTTTACCATCAGCTTCCCACATACGCATGAAAGCTAATTGCTAATTACATTAACACACATTAACATTCAATTACAAAGAACAACAATTAAAATTAATAAGAATCTAAATGACAATTTATATGTCGCAGTGCTATTACTGGGCATATTAAACTGGACTGCAGTTATTTATAAAAAGCATGCACTATTGTGAACCTATCTTTTAGTGAATTTGTCCCATTACTGGTTAAGAACGAGCCTGAAACTTTAGAGACGCACCTGACAAACATATCCAAGAACATGCAAAATCAACTATGCAACACTTAATAAATAGACAGCATTTTGATGATAATGCAATTTTTCTTGAATCCCCTATTGTTAGTGAACATTTCAATGCACCCACAATCTGTTTAAATTTCATATTGCACTAATCAAAACCTAATCAAATCCATGCAAAAAGACTTTAATTCTGCAGTTTCAAGAGCTGGGTAACGAAACATTAGGGCTGTGAATCATCGGGTAGACAGTGAATCAATTAAATTCATGATCACATGTTTGGGTTCGATTCAAGAACGATTTTGGCAAATTCAGAACGATTTAGTTTGTTTCGATTTACGATTCGATTCGATTATAATTCGATTCTGTATATTTTAGGTATCTGAGCAAATAAATTCATTTTTGGGAAATTCATGACCATTCAGTACATTTGCAGCAACTTTAGTTTTGTAGCGTTACTTAAAAGAGACTCACTTTGAAACTAAAATGTGAAGTTTATCAGCTCACTCCAAGGTGTAGGTGCCTTCTTTGCTATTTTTTAGTCAAACCGTTGCAGTCTGTTAAGTTAGTCATTACGTTATATCTTTATCCATGAGAGGAAAAAAACATGCACAGAGAACTCCAAATTAAAACATAACCCATCGGAACGATACTTTGATGGGCTAAGATACGAAACGAACTGTTTGTGTGAGAAAACGAACAATATTCATATCGTTTTTTTTACCTCTTGTACACCACCATGTCGAAATGATCTGAGGGCGCACACGCTTCCGGTTCATGACGTGTGCGCGCGCGTTCCGGCATATTCTGCGCTTGCGCCGACTACGCCAAAGCGCGCCCACCGCAATGCACATGCATAAATATTGTTCGTTTTCTCATGCAAACTTTTGACATCATATTTGCTGGTGCCCTGACAATTTCTCTTTCGTTGCCATCCATAGAGCAGACAGAGTGTATGTGAATAACAATAAACAGGCGCGAACTGAAGAGGAGTGAAGTAACTAATCCACCGCACCAGAGTAACGTTAGTGAGGGCGCAAGTGGCTACGCAGACTCAACAAATTAAAAATGTACATTTATCTTCAACATTATGAATCATTATATAATCGATTTAATATTAAATCGATTACTGACAGAAACAATCAATTCACGATTCAAAAATCCATGTTTCAAGATCGATGCATATGCATCGGCAAGATTTGTAATCGATGCATCGACGAAATGAATGAATCGTTACACCCCTACACCCTTCAAATTAGTTGCTGAATAGAATTTTCTCACTTTTAAACGGTCGATAATTAAGCCGTCTCCGTGTTAAAATGGTAAAAAGCACGTAACGTTATTATCAAAAGTTATATTTAGCAAAGCAAACCGTCATAACTTAATCGATATGGCAGACTAAACCGGACCAGGATGGAAGACTTGGTTATCTATCCGGATGTGACCGGACCAAGATGGCCGACATGGATATCCATGTCTAATCCTCCAGGATGCAGCGATAACTACTTGATGCAAACAGCCAGTACGCTGGGTGCTTTCCGACAGTACACATGTAGCCAAAGGCATTTGAAAAACTGAGAGAGTTTTGGTACCATGCCCTCCTTTAAATGCTCCGGTAACCACAGATGAGGCACAAAAAAGAAAGAGGATCATTAAGTGGCCACAACATGAATCTTTTTAATTACTCATCCTTGCCTTAGTCGTTAAGGAGAGGGAGAGCCTCCACTGATAATCCGTGTAATTGGACAATGGGCCTCTCTCATTCAATTATTGACCAGTGGCTCTGCTGGTAACTGATATCTTGCTTTGCTTGCTAAGATCATGGGACTGTTTAATCTACTGTAAGGACTGTATATCTTTATTTAACCCATATAGACACAGCATTCAGGTTCACTGTGGACATATGTAGAAAATAAACTATGCATATAAGGCGATAAATTCCTTGTGGTGAAATAACCAATAATATTCACAAATAGCATGCATGATAAAACTCATTCACAATGAGTCGCTCTGAATAAGCTCTATTGCAACTCAAATGCATTGATGGTTTCATTGGCAATGCAGGGCCAGTGGTAATTAACCCTACTTACAAAATTCCCAACTCCAGCTAAAGCCATTTTCATAACTATTTCCAAATATGCCCCTTTTAATTGCTACACAATTAATTCACTCAAATGAATATTTCCCTGGCAAAAAAAAAAGAAAAAGAAACATGTTCAAATTAACAGCTTTTTCTAAATCATTCCACATAAATACAGATAAATACACTAATGTTCCTCTGGAAGTCAATGTGGCATGAAAATTATTTCAGTGTGCTTGAGCAGAGAAAGAGGAATACGGTTTCAGTTAATGAAAGCCTTCCCTTAAAACACTTTTTCATAAAGAAACACATTTAGGTCGATGATACATTTGTATGCTATGCACAAATACCTTTTCAGCTGGAAAAGAATCATTATGAGACCCAAACTTATACCATTTTCTTTTAGCGTATAGTGAATTTTAGCACCAAGACGATGTATCTGGAACAATAGGTGATCATTTATGCCGTATGCTCTCAATGCACTGCTTTAGGGCCAAAGTACAGCATGTCATTCACTACAAAATCAATGCTGCTCTCTGCAATGACAAAAGTGTCATTTTTCAGAAAGACGCAAAATGTAAGAATACCTAACCTGCCGTTAAAACTAAAATAGATATAGATAACTGAAGATGTAAAAAGTCTCATTAATTGTGTTCATTACTGCTTGAAACTTATTGATTTTACCAAAGCAAAGGGTTCAAGTAATGTATCTAGTAAAAGCTATTCTCTCTGCCTTGAAGCACAGCGTAATCAACAGATTGTTAGACATGCATTTTCTGTGCCTATGACAATGCCTGATATATGGGGTCGATGAGAGTGTTCCTAATCCATCCATTGCTACAATTTATTAACTTATTATAATTGTATACACAAACATTGTGGTGATTTAGGTGACACAGTGGAAAGATGAAATCCGTTTATATTAAAAGGGGTGCTCACCCCTGAAACACAGAGCTGGCAACACCTTTCAACGGCTGCTTTTAACAACATGGTTATTGTTTTATTGATCAGGATTTTATTACATATTTGACATCCGTGTTATGTGTTAATCGAACAGCGTATAATTTTCTGACACATATTTTACGAGATTACGACCGCAATTAATTTAATAACTATTATTTTTTTGCACATTCCTGTCTGAGCGTGGTTTGTGCTGGAGTAGACCGTTTGTCTTGTGGGTATTGTCAGTCATGTATGCGCTCTCTCGACGGGCTAGTGCATGACCCGAACGGAGGGGACGGAAATGGCCGACGGTACACGCTCCATGGACTCACCTCCACTCCTCTATTCTCGCTCAGCCTTCCATCCTTTTGTTCCGGGGAGTGATATCACTATTAACGGGGCCATTCATTGACACACAATTCCACCGCTCTACACTTAAATGTTCCCATTTTATGGGAAAATTATACGACGGCAAAAGCTTCACTCCTGTGTACTTGGGTAATGTGACATTTTTCAGCGAAGGACGAGTTAACCTATAGGATAAAAGAAGAGAAAATGTGTCAGAAGAGCAAAAACTAGCATCAATAATATTAATTACAGTGCTTTTCCCGCACCTGTGCTACATTTATTGAAAACACAATATTGGTTCTGAAAAGCACTGTACAGGCAATCGCTGTGTACTAAAGTGAGAAATAAGGCAAAAAAGAAAAAAATGTATTCACACAAAAGGAAGAGACAAAATCAGCATGTGCTCTCTGCATTTCTCAAGAGTACATTTGCTGAAGGTTGCAAAAAACTGTATCTGAACCATTAATTAATTTGTTCATCTCATTCTTCATAATTGAAAGATCTTATTAGCCCAGATAATAAAAGCCCATATACTTTCCCACCTGAACATACAGTCGGCACTGTGTGGACCTCAAACTCTTTAGTGGCCTTGTCAGCAAATGTATTATTTGGAACAGAGCAATAGGTACGAACTTGCAGGTTTGTCAAACTCATTTTCTGTCTTTTTGAAATCTTTACAGCGCCTATGTTCTGCAATAATCAGCTTTAAGACCTTGAGTGTCCAAAGGTCCTTCGAACAACTGTAGGATAATTGTTCGTCACTGGTATTTGAAGTCCAAATTGCTTAATAATCATAAATTTACAGTCAAAATATGGTGACAAAGACTTAAAAGCAGAGTCCTGGTACTTTACAGTTAAATGAACCATTAGCAATATTAATCACTGAACAAAGGCAGTTGTAGTCATAATTCTGTCTAACATCTGTCAAATTATGCACCATCTCCAAAAAAAAGGAAAAAGGAAAAAAAAATCATAAAAAATGATTTTCTCTGTCTTGCCATATTGCTAAATGCGATTAGCAATTAGCAAACAGAACAACAACTTGAGGCACATTTTCAAGCGAACACTGAATGCAATTTTGAAAGTTTAAGAAGTGTCTTGTATTCTTGTACTTATTGCTTTATAACACATTCTGTACATTTCATACACTTTCAAGTACCTCTAGTATTGTACAATTCTAAGCTCCATTTAACACAATTTGATTAAATTCATTAAATCGATTCTGCTCCTATTCTGATCATTTTCCCCTCATATCCCCAGAAAATGTGTAAAAAGAAAGTCTGCAGATTCTGCCTGGTCCTGAACATTTGTACAAAATAGACTGAATGGCATCCTTATCTTACAAGAGACACCTATTATTCTCAAATCAGTTTGAACATTTGACAACAAGCGAGCAGTTGGTCGCACTGCACTGTTAAAATCATTTAATGAACAATTTGGCGCATACACACCTCCATTAAAAGCACATTCGTGCACAACAGTCCATGGTAAGACATCAAACAGACCCAGGAACACAATAAACCGCTCACTGTTGGAACACGCCAATCAATGAATACCAGCTGTTGTGAACGTTTACATTGCACTAGAGGGCCTTTACTCTGTTTTGTAGTTGTGGTATGCAGTCTACCTTGAGCGACGAGTATTTGAGACATATCACATTGAAAGATACAGGGGGATATGCTTCAGATTTGTCCCAATTAACCTTGTAATAAGATGTATCAAAAGCCTTATTAATGATGGTAATGAGAGAGATGAATTGACGGTGTATAAAAACAGTGCTGTATGAAGATAAGCCTGCAGCACTAGTAGACGAAGGAGACCACACTCATGAAAATGTAGGACAAAAGAGATCCTTACCAGCAAGGACACACACACATAGAGGGAGAGAGAGAGAAATACAAGGCTAGCATTGTGTTACCCTTGACTCTTAAAGTATATATGAATCAAGGAGCTTATTATCTGGTTGACACCATAAGAGAGTTGTTCCCTCCTCAGCACTACTTAGGGCTCACCTTATAATGTGCCTGCGCTTAAACCCAATCATAATCCGTCTTACGCAATAACAACAAGACAATACTTTACTGAGAATATCTGATGTCATATCATAATTACACTAATGGTAAAAGCTCTCTTTGTAAAAGAAAAAAAAAAGAAAGGAAAAGTGCATTTTTACTTGTATAGTTAATTATTTTCTGCTAAATGATTGGTGTTGGTTTTCTTTCATCAAAAATGTAAAAAAAATTGGCATAATGAAGTCAAAGAATAATTTTATCTATTCATATTATATATATATATACATATGGAATATATGGAAGACATATATAAAAAAGAAATGCATAAAAGTTCACAAAAAGACTACAAAATATCTAAGCAGGTTAATATAATCTGCTCCTCAGTCTGGAATATCTATATTCTACTAGAATATCCATTTAGTGCCAAGACCTTATTGCCAAGAATATCAATAATTCAAAAATATTCATCAAAGATGATCATTTTGACTTTGACATCTAATTAAATAAAAAACAGAGAGTCAAATAGTCTGCCTTCAACCAATGTGGGCCTATCAGCTAATAGAAAAAAAATCTATTTAGTCATTTACTGGGTTGAATAACTTCAAGGGTTTTCAGAGCCCCCCTTGGATCGCCCTGGGAATTCCCAAGTGAAGCCATCGCCTTAGGAAACCTTCACTTTCTTTGTTTGAGAGAGAATCCCCAACAGATTTAAGTCATATACTGTTTAACTTCACCAAATCCAATTTCCTCCTTTTCTCATATTCCTGTGATATTTTGCAGTATTGTGAGGCCATTTATCTGTAGTCTTAATTGGAAATTCTGATATCTATTTTGACTGTCCTTGGGAGGGATATTTCTTTGTCATTTTCACTGGAATAACCTGGCATGATGGCCTGGTCACATGGCTGTCCTCAAACATTTGATAGAAGCTGACAAAACCGGGAGATTTATTGGCATTATTAGGAGCATGATGACATCATAACCTTGTTTGGAAATTGAGGAATTATCTGTGTTAGATACAAGTGTTGGAAACCATTGAAAACTTAAAAGATGAAGCGTGTTAATTTCAATTTTCACTTTATATATATATATATATATATATATATAAGTTTCATATGCAGACACAACTGCTTGTTGTCCTATTGTGCAAACTTTTTAAAAATTTATGTTTTTGCAAGGTCATGATGCCAATGGTGCAGAAACTACACTCTCAAGCTTTCGAATCCTTCAAGTAGCTTCATTTTACTCCAGTCAATCCATTTAGAATCTTAACTATGAGTCTATCAAAGTCATTCTGTTTCAACTCATCCATCATCATGTAAATCTAAGGACTGAGTGTCTGTGTATGGGGGATGGGAAGCTATATTTATCATTCAATTTAAAGCAGCAAGGTTTTTCTCCTTTTATACAAATGAATTAATCTATTTTTGTCATTACGCATAATGTATTTCATTACTGGAGGATAAAAGAGGGGTTAACTCATAAATAATTTAAAGGAAGGGAATCTGGTTGCAGTATAATTAATTATCAACTGGATTTAGAATATGACTCCATGAATGATCATTTTATCTGTCTTTGTCCCAAGGTAAGAAGGACATGTTCCATGAGACAGAAAAATTTTTTATGAGACAGCGTGTTCAAACACGTCTGACCTTTTACAAAAGCCTGTATGCAAAAAAGCAAACAAATATATATGCGTTTTATGTTGTCTTTATGATGTATAGCTTAAAAACACAGCACTTACTCAACACTTAGCTTTGAAAAGGCATCTGGTCCGGTCTATCACGCATTCATATTTTTTCCATTAAAAGGCCCTCTGTTCTGTAAACATATGCAAACAAAACTGATTAAAACTGCATATCATTGCTTGTTGGTCTTAGATGATATATAGCCTAAAAACCTTTTTAGGCTAAGTTTCATACATTTATGAATCGAAACTTATTAGGATTGCAATCCTTTAAAGTGTTTTTTTTAACATACAGTAAACAGTGCTGAACCTACAACATTTGTGTTTGTAACCAAAAGTAACCATGCTCTGACTATTTTCCCTCAAGCAAATTGAATGCATTATAGTAGTTTTTCTCTATCGACTGCTTTAGATGAGGGATCTGCTAGACGAAAAACTGCCATTTCATGATAATCATTATGGCACAAAGAAACATATTGCAATAAATGGAATCCTTGTGATCTGAAAATAATCTGTATCCAGCCTGTTGTATCCAGCATGCAATATTCTTCCACGGGGTGCTCTTCACACTTAACCAGCACTCGCCGTTGAAGAAGGCATCTGGCACGGTCCACTTCCACAAACATTCCCACATCTTAATTTTTCAATTAGCAGGCCCCTTGTTCTCTAAACATATGCAAACACAGCAGGGCATCCTTTAAAATTCAACTCTAATCTGCAGGCTAGTTAGAGTAAATTGGCAGGCTTGTAAACCTTGAGAAATCTGAATAGAGCTCATTATCAGTTCATCTCTGCTGACTGGCTTTTATATGAGAAGCATGTGTTGAAAGCTGAACTATGATTGTTTTTGTGTGAATAGGTATGTGTAGACATGTTTGTGTGGAATGAAAAAACTACTGAACTTTACTGCAGTAGTGCTACAGGCTACAGCATAAGGCTCTGAATAAAGAAGTCTTTTTTTCCTTGTTAAACTGTGAATAATGCTGGAAGACAGTAGATTCATAATTGGGTGTTTCTTCAACTTATGACACTTTCATGTCCCAAGGGTTGATTTTTATTAACACTTGCAACTTTTTTCTTTTCTTTTGTTATATCCAGTTCACATTCAAACTGCAAAGTTTTTACCATACTTTATTTATTTTGCAGATACCTTCTATGTATAGATTATATAACATCACAGGCTAATCTTACAATATGAAAACTCATCATAAATGAACCATTCATCTTTAAAAACCACAGTCAAAAGAGCAAACCTAATAAATTATATTTTAATATATAGATTATTAATATTATTTAATTTGTTTTTACCTTTTTCTTTTTAGTGTTGTTATTTAGACAAATTTAGTAAATAGTGGGAGTGTTTTATTAGTATAATTTAGTAAACGGAGTAAAAAAAGAGACTTCTTCAAAGCCCAAATTCTGAAAATACTTGAAGAAACAACCAATTGTGAAAAAAGTGCGACGTCTTCTAGAAACCTTAGCATCAAATATGCATATGAAGACGTGTTTGAACATGTATAATGAGATCTACCACTAAATTAATCATCACTGAATGACAAAAATTATAAAACGCGACGGTACCTTGATATTTTGTTGTCAAACATAAAACACGTCACGACGTCGTCTCTAGACTTGGGTGTGTCACACGTCAATCAAAGTTGCTTCTCTCTTTAAACCAGCAGTGACGACTAGCGGGAGGGTGAGAGAAACGAAATCCTCCCATTTGTTTTGACGCCAGTACTTCTGTAATTATCAGTCTCACTAACTTTCTTTATGACTAATCAATAGTAAAATAGCGACGTACGGCTTGATCTGCTTAAGTGCGATAGGAATCATTTGTGTTTCTGAAGGCGTGTCGCGCATCTTTAAATCTCTCACGTTTTTTATTCTCTTTATAATCCCGTCACTAAGATAACTGTATATCAATGGTAAGTTTTCATACACAGCTTTAGCAGTGTCTTTGTACTTTTTTCATATATCGGACCATAAATGACAACTGTTTTGATATCACACTGTTAGACAGATGGCTGGACAAAACTCGGAAATCGAGCTTGATTTGATCAAAACTGGAGAGAGAAGCTGTTTGGTAAAAGCTGGTAAGTTAAATAATTACCAACATGCTCGCATATTAGTCTAATACACCGAAACGATTTGGTTTGGTGCATGACATATTGACAACACTGTTTTCTCACTCATTTTGAGATGGTTATTGATTAATGCAACAGTGCATTAGCTTTCACAGGAGTTAGAAATAGGTGAATCCTGTCCCCTGGATCTGTTTTTATCCGTTTATTCACTATGACTATTCCTTTTCCATTCCCATAAACAATATAGTTTTTATGATGGTGTAGTATGCTCAGATAAGGGGTGACCGGGGCTAGTTGTCACACTGCCTATTACTCCATAGATCCCCACATTTATTTATCAGAAAGTCTTGTATTTGAGATTATATCATGCACAATATGGTTATGCATGACAGCCGTGCTGTGATTGTGAACAGCTGATAATGGCACACCTGAGAATCTGCTCATTTCGAAGCTGCTGTTTTAATCCTGTGACTGTGTCGTCAAAGAGCATGCACTCTGCTGTAATAAAACACGAAAGATTAATCTTCTCCGTCTGTCAAATCATAACACGTTCACTTCACAAAGCGAAAACGCAGCGAAGACAAACCACAGAACTTTCTGGAGAAACATTTTTATCCTCTTTTTCTAAATTATTCAACCTGAAGGAGAGAGAGAAGAAGAAAAAGGCCAATACAGCCCAAAGCCGTTTTCATTTGTCTTTTCCCTTCTCTTTTTTATTTTGGACTAACAATGCAGATTCCTCTACGGAAAATATGTCCCGTGTGTTAATTAATCATAAGACATTAAATGTTAAATAAAAGAGAGAAAAGCGCATTGAATAATTCATTTGGGATAGGTGGAAGAAAAAATAAACAAGGTAGTGCAGCCAAAGCAATGATTCATTAATAGTTTGCATTCAGATCGGGCAGATTCATTATTGAATGATTTCAGGGCTCACTTTGAGACCAGTGAGAGCACAGGAAAACATCTCAGCATGTTTTCTAGACAGGCCTTGATAAACATTGCTTCAGGATGAAAGAACTTTTGAAATGAGAACTGACACGTTGGATTAGAGAACATTGATTCGTCTGCATATATAGTGGTAGATTTGTTACTGAGAGGGATGTTTAGAGTATTTAGAAGTGATGTATCAGTAAATGTGCAGAGACATATATACAAGTGAGCTTTCCAAAACAAAAAAAGGGGCACTTTTTAGAACAATGCTGCCTTTATGAGTCGATTAGTGAAATGCTGGATTCTGGCTCAGACAATGGCAAGAGTTTAGGGAGTGAATATAGAGTGCCCACCCACTTTTTCTTGGTTTCAGAAGTAATTTGCTATTTAATTTTTCCCTTAGGGATATTTCAAAAGTCTTTATTAAAGAGTAATAAGCTAAAGCAACGAGCTATGTGGTGAATCACGACATTACAAACTTTGATTTGAAGATAAAAAAGTGTGCACCTAATGGCTTTATTAATGATTTTGAATATGGATGCTATGTAGATCGATTATTTTTTGCACTCTTACAGTGAAGGTGAATAGGAACCAGGGCAGTGAAAATTTCTCCATACAACTCTGACACTAAATGCAAACTAAAGTCACGTCATAGCTTTATGCGATGAAAAGAATTATGACATTATTTACCGAAAATCCTGCTTTATTGAAAACCTGTTCCCTGTTTAATTTTTTTATATTATTTGGATATTCTGCTATAAATATCTCATGTCAAAAATCCATACAGGTTTTCAAATTATGACAGAATGTTCCTTTTTGGATAAACTTTTCTTTAATATATTAGAGGATTTTATTAAAAACGTTGTGTACTGTATAATCTCACTTACTAGGTAAACGGAGATTAATATCTTGCTTAATACATGTAAACATATTGAAAAATTCTCTTTTGCAATAACAGAGGTATCCAGCACAGCACCTGGAAGGCTCTCACCCATTCCTGAGCAGGATCCCTGGGAGAGAGAAGCAGAAACCAGCTCTACAGAATTCACATACTCCTTATGCTCAGTGGACAGGTACAGCACTGCCTCCTCCTCCAGCAGCTCTCTATCTGACTCCCAGGAGAGAGGAGGTGAGTCACGCATCATCACACCTGGGTTTCCGGATTGGCCAGCTTCTTCTTTCCCAGACCACCGTACTGCCCTAAAACGCTCTAATGAATAATTACATTCATCAACTGCCACCGCAAATTGTCTTGTATTAAAATTCAAGCTCCTAATTTTCTCTCAAATGAGCACTAGTTTTATACACTATCATGTTTTTAAAAAATCCTTTGATTTTTATTTTTTTATATATATATAAATTTATGTGTTGCCACAAGCATATAATTATGCATTTTTGTAAATTATTAAAATCGATCTATAATTTAAAATGAAAACTAAGGAAACGCATGTGATTTTAAAGCTGTCTACATCAGTTGAATAGCTGAATTAAGCAGCACATTAGATTAAACTTACATATAGAGATGAATTATTAAAGCCATGCGCAGAGAACTGTGCATGACTATTATGATTCAACAGCTTTTTCAATATGAAATTAATTAGAACAATATATATCCCCTCATTCAGCCGGTAGGTTCAGATGAGTTAGGGTGCAGTCATTATGTCGCAGTGTCGAGGTTTACACAAGCGTTATAATGCTTTTCCTGGTACAATATTCAGGGGTTAATCTAATTCCTTCTTTTATGTTCAGATGCAAGGATATTTTGTCCCGCATTATGCTCAAATCTACTTAAAGTCTTGAAAGCCCCATTTGAAGCTTGGGTTATTTTATTTTTTTTTACACAAATCCCTGGGCTGTGTGGAATTTTATTTAGTTTTTTTTTTAAACAGACCATCACATTAAATCGACTACATTAAAACCCCCCTAATTTTTTGATGGTGTGTCATCCTCCTGTTTATGTAATCACCTGGAAGCGCCTGTAAAGGAAAAACACCTATACAGACGAATGATAATTGATTACATCTCCACACAGCTCTAATCCCTCTCTCTTCGGAAGGAAAAGGTGATTCAGTAAATTATGCATGTGTACAGAAGTGCCCGGCGAGAGCTGGGAGGCTTTTAAACTGTTGTATACAAGAGGTGCGGACAGACTCCAGGTCATTAAGGGCCTTTGAGTGTCTATCCCCATCAGCCAAGATCCCAAGGTAAGAGTTTTCAAAGAGGCATTTAGCTTCTCTAACACATGTAACACTCTGTGGGCTTTTTAAGCTCTTGGCATGATCGTGCCATATCATTCTGAGCATTTCTGACATTTTTTTTTTTTTGTCTTTTTGACATATGACAGTAACAGCATGTGCATTAGATATATTTGATCATTTCGGTTTTAAATGGGCGCATATTGCGATATACTGTCGTAGTCATAAAGTGTGTCTGTTAATGTTTAAAATGTTTCAGCAATATTTTGTCCAGTGTTTTCTTTGTACATTACAGGGTGTTGTAAAAACACATTTCTCTCGCTAGTTTATTTAATTTTCCCACTAACAATGTCTAGAGGTTTATATACAAGCATCGCAGAAGAATTATGTCATTTCTGTCATATTTCTGATATTTCCATCACATCATGCATTTTGTTTTAAAACATGCAGTGATGGAAATAAACAGCAGGGGATATTATGATGAAACATTTTTAGCCTTCCCTTTAGAATTTTACATTTATCATTTTCTAAATAAGCACCAAAATTATATAATATTGTTTTTTTGTGCATAAGTGCATTTCTGCCTGAAACACTTGGAGCATAAAGTACAAGTATTTTACCCTATAGGGATTTTTCTATAGTTTTTGTTAAAGAAAGGCAATAGTGATTTAAAGGGGTCATACGGTGGTACATGCACTTTTTCAAGCTGTTTGGACTGAAATGTGTGTTGGGAGTGTGTGTACA